>JAJMEJ010000006.1:166164-359824 GCA_030574075.1 Clavispora opuntiae
AAACAAAAAAAAAAAAAAAAAAAAAGATACTCCACAGTCCCCCCACATTGCTCCCACGCGAGTAGGAAAAAAAAAAAAAAAGCCAATAAGATTATAGGAAATCAAGCGCTACTACACTTTTTTATCATCCTCGTTCAGCCACTGGCTCCCATATCTTTACAACAGAGTCTAACTTCCCCGTTTCTACTATTGCAAGTGAGAAGTCTTCCCTTCACAAGCTAATCTGCTCTTGATGTTTGGATTACCCATATCTCGTAACAATGCCCAAAATATTCTGCCTCCGAACCATTTCCGAGACTCTGCTAGAAATGCCATTTACCAACAACTTCCACAACAAGCAGGATCATCTGCGCAGACTGTGTGGTCGGCGCCTTCTCAGCTCAAACAGCATCATCCATCCCAGAAGCTGCATCGATCACTGGCGCTGAGTGTATTCTCTTGGAGTAAAAGGTCCGTCAGATCTGCTCCATCGATCTATTCATCTTCTACTGCTACTATTCCGGAAGACTCGGAACAAACCACAACGACAATAGAGCAACTTATTAATGATATAGCTCTCCATGAGTCTTATGCAAAGGAGAAGTACCTAGAACAGCTCAACATGGGAAAGAACGCTGGAATGAGTCCGGATTTTCAAATTCCAGAAGATGACGCTGAGGAGTACAAAATTTCTCTCGGAAGTGACTTAAACTACCAAAATGTACCAGAATCTTTGGTGGATTGGAATTTGAACGTTACCCGATGCAAACTAATGATCATAAGCATGCCAATGATATCCTCATCCCCAGATCTTTCATATTCTAATGACTCCCTACCGCAGCTTGTCGGAGACTTGGCTCAAATATGTCAGATTGTTCTTTTGCAACCTCATATTACTGATAAAGAGTTCATCTACACATTATACTCTTCTAACTTGTACCAAGAACATAATTTGGACTCAAATTTCAAAAAATCCGTTGCTGAAATTTCTGTCAAACAGTCTCGGCTTCTCCAAATTAACCAGTCACGGAAGCAGCTACCCTCACCACCTATAACGCCTGCCGATATGAATTTCCTTACATTTCGCTTCAAGGAAATTGCAGTAAGAAATTATTTGGTTAATCTAGCTGCTGCTGCAACAACCGCATACGAATATAAGCTCCGGAGCTCTGCTATTAAGAAGGAATTGAAAGCTAATATGGTGGATGGTGGGAAGCGTAAATTGTCCAAAGAGGAGAAAAAGGAGTTATGGGATAATGTAAGACAAGATGTGTTCAAAAGAGCAGGTTTGGAGGAATAGAGGGCAAATCAGTACTTGAATTTCCTCTTTGCATTGTTTCTGTGTCATCTTTCTTGGGGTATTATTTCCTTATTGATAGGCATTTCTACTGGGGTTTTGGACACCGATTTCTACATTTTGATATATATAATTCTACTCAGTATAAAGGGTTCGAAGGTTCAGCTCCATCCATGAAAGTAGTAGGTTGAGTAGGAATCATATTGATCGCAGATGCACAATTTCTTTATTATACATAACTGTATTGGTATTTGAGGAATTCTTATGTACTACTAAAAGCATATATATTGGGGCTGAAAGTCTTGCCCTAAAATTGAACCCCCTGCAAATGAACCCCCTTGCAAATAAACACCCCTGCAAATGCTAAACTCAATCACTAAAGCAACAACTTGTCGTTGGTTACCGTCACAATCATGGCTTGTATCAATGCCACTAAAATCCTCTCCGCTTTTCTTTGATTTTCTTGTAATGCTGCTTACCGCCGCTTCTCTTTTGTTTCTGAATGACGTTAAATTTCTTACGAAAGTAGTCATTGCTCTCGTCATCGCGCAAGATTTCTTCTGCCAAAGTTCTTCCTCTATTCTTCTTCGATAATCTTGCGGAGTAGAACTCGGTGTTTCCCTCAATGATAGTGCCTGTTTGAAAAAACTTCGGAATCTCCCATTTTTCTTTCTTATAGTGACGTTTGCGATCTAATACACTTCTGTTTTTCAATACTAGAAAGTCTCTTTTCAATTCGGGTGTCAACTCAGTTTTTTTCATGTTGAACCATTTGTCTCCAGAATCTTCTTCGGCTAGTGCTGTTCCCTTCCGAATATGAGTGATAGGATCGTTAACCCTCACAACATCAACTGGCTTTGTTGTTGCAGTTTGTTCCAATTGCTTTTCTAATCCGCTTTCTAATTTCGGTAAACTATTAATTTCATTTTGAATGGATGAGAACTTTGACCCTTTCGAAGAGACTTTATCTTTGCTCTCCTTGGCTAACTCTTGAAAAAGCTGATCTAGACTAAGACTCTCCGCAGACATTTGTACAAGAGAAAGAGATTAAAACCTTTGAGGAATACCACAGTACAACTCATTCCTATACTCATCTCAGGTTGATGCGGGAGGTACGGGTGTCTCACCTAGTGACGAGGTGTTAGTCCCGTAAGCGGATAAACACATAAATGAACTTGACAAAGAAGAAGTAGTCTAAACATTCTCTTGCGTTGTAATACCATCATTGAGCAACAAGGTATCTACAGTGTCACGTTCCACGGTGTCATTTTCTTGAGGTAAGCACGCCTCAATGTTTGCGTCCAAAAGAATTTGTTTCATCACCCATAACCTTCTCCGTTCCTGCACAGCGGCCAGAAGGTTCTTCTGGACAATCTTATTGATTCGAGTGGCAGTATTGTAGCGGGTAACGAGTTCTCGATGACGTTGCTCATAATCACTAGTATTCTCCTCTGCCAGGTCTTCGGGCCATTCCGAGACCAAGTCGCGTGTTTCCTGATGAAGTTCTGACAACGCTTCATTATTCTGGAGATCATGTTCGCCAATAAGTTCATCATCTCCATTTTCAACAGCTCGGCGGTAACGTAACGTAGCAAGCTCGTACTGACGCATAGAGATTGGCTGAGCCAACAACAGCTCTAACGTAGAAGACTCAGACTGTATTGCTTCAGTGAACCTCAGTGACGACCACCATGGCATCCGGAGCTCGTAGTCTCGATCAAGCAAATCAGCATATGCTTCTTCAGTCAAGGAATCTAAATGGAAGTCTGCCGGGAGATCAGATTTGCCCTTCTCCGCCCGGTATCTCATAAGCGCTATAGCGTCCCTGTGCTGGTGCAAGTCATGCACGCCCTTCACATGCTTGGCCAATGCATCAGACCGAGTGAAATGCTTCTCACATTCTGGAATAGGACAAAAATATGGCTTCTCACCAGTATGCGTACGGCAGTGAGAAATGAGTGCAAAACGTGATGGTTGTTCCACATCGAACCGAGAGCATCCTTCCCATTGACAGCTGTAGCGGATGGGCGTCGTAGGTGTAAGATGGGCCACTTGAACCAAGTGTTTGTTGGTAACGTGTGTGACCAAACCCGCCAACGACCGGAAGTGGTTGTCATAGCAGCCGACCCATTTACACACGTGCTCCTCGTCGGCAAACTTCTTGCCTAGTTTTTTGGGCGCAGGTCGCGTCGTTTCTGGATTCATATTTTCTGTGTCTTTTGGCATGGGAAAGAAGAAGTAGCAGGTGACACGAGACAAATATACAGTAGATTTGAATTTATCTTAAGTCGATAGTCTGAGGCGCGCGAACCTTTCGGGCGGTCCTAGTAACATGGGTGCGACTCACGCTAGTACAAAATTGGTACTTAGTCTAATGCAGAGGAAGAAGAACAAGAAAGGTTAGAAATTAAAAATAGAAATAATTGTAAATAAAAAAAGAGTAGATCGACTATGTGGATGTATGTCCAATTAAAAATATCTTCAAACCAGCATTCAGTGGCGGTATAATATTTAGTGAAATGCCGCACTGAGCCCAGTACAGAGATAACAAAGTACATTGAAGAACAAGAAGAAAATAGGAAGAATATAAAGAAAGAAGAGAAATTATCCACCTACAGCTAACCTATTGAATGTAACTCATTATTCTATTCACACGATTAACCGACCAAATCTTCATCCAATCTGGCAGCAGGATTAGTTTCTATGAAGTCCAACGACACTTTGTGGCCCAACAACTCTCTGATGTTAGAAACCCCGTACTTGATCATAGTTGGTCTCTCCAATGAAAGACCCCAACCCAAAACACGCATATTCTTTGGCAATCCCATTGGCTCCAACATCTCAGGTCTAAACATACCCGAGTTACCGATCTCAACCCATTTGCCCAATCCCTTGTGGAAAGCGAAAATTTCCATTGATGGTTCAGTGTAAGGGTTGTATGCGGCTTTGAATCTCAACCCATCAACACCCATCTTGGAGAAAAAGTCTTCCATGAAACCAATCAAATCACCCAAAGTGATGTCATAGCCTGCAAGAACACCTTCAACCTGGTGGAATTCCGCCAAGTGAGTGGCATCCACGGCCTCGTTACGGAAAACACGATCGATCGAGAACAAACGGGTAGGTTTAGGGTCCTCTGCAAGTTTCTTCAACATGGCAGAAGAAATGGCAGTGGTGTGTGTTCTCAAAACCATCCGAAGTGATTCTTCCTCCTTCCATGGGTATCTGTAACCGACAGATCCAAACTTACCATCTTGATGAACAGCCTTAATGTCTTGCAAGTATTTTTCATCCTCAGGTCTCTTGGCCACAGCAGGATCCTTCAAGTAGAAAGTGTCTTGCAAGTCTCTTGCTGGATGCTGTTGAGGAACAAACAAAGTATCAAAGTTCCAGAAACCGGACTCGACGTACTGGTTGGCAGGCATCTCAGTGAACCCCATGGAAAAGAAGATTTGTCTGAATTCTTCTCTCACTTTCATTAATGGGTGCAAAGCACCGGAAGATGGGTACACACCTTCGGAGTTGAAATTGTATGGCTTGAACTCAGCATCTTTCCAGGATCCGGTTGCAACCATGTCGGATGTGATGTCGGTCTCGAAGTTCTTGATAGTCAAGGCAAACTTAGGTCCTTTCTCAACCTTGTAACCCACGATTTTGGTCATGGTGATTAATTTTCTCTTCTTTAATTCCGTCAATTCTTTTTTGTCATCCAATGTACCAGTTGCCTTAATGGTCTTCAAGTTTTCCACAACAGTGTCCTCAGGTAACTTTTCAACCTTAGCCACCAATTTATCACCGTCTTTGGAAATCCAACCATTCTTGAATGCCTTACCTTGACCCAACTTACCAACTTGGCCCAATTTGGCATTAACGTCAGCAATCTTTAAACCATCCATGGATTTGATCACTTCCTCCAACACTCTAATTTCATGGGATCCAGAAACCAAAAACTCTTCAGCCTCCTTGTTCAAAAGCCACAAATCGGTCTCGATTTTGGTGAAGTTAATCATCTCCTTGGCCCACAATGACGTCAAGGATGCTTGCAAAGTGTTTGCATCAATAGACTTGAATTCATCCAAGTCTAATGTGTTTGATATGCCATTGTACTTATCCACAGCCTGCAACAATTTCAACGACAACTCCGACATGTTTTGGTTACCTCTGAATCTCTGTGTCGCTCAAAATCAGTACCACACCGTGAGTAATCTAAAAGATTTTCATGATGCGGAAATATACGCTACATACAGGCTGTTAGCAGTGCGTGTCCGCGTAACACACAGACTGGAGTGCGAACTTTGTAAAGTGGTCTATGTGCGAACTGGGCTAGTGCCACCTGGGGTTGAAATTTACTGATGTTCTTGCTCACTTCGATATGCATGTATCGGGGATATGGTAACATGCCGAACACAATCCGGCCCCGGTTGTGATCGTTCGCTTTGTTCCACATTAAACAAATGTTCGCCTGACTTCACCTTCAATAACTGTCTGTCAACTTGGAAAGTCCATTGATGTATTAGCTGGATAAGGTGTAGCTGGTACTGGTGTAGCTGGATAAGGACAACTGGATATGGTGCAGATTGTATGTCACTGGAGCCCGATTCGCATTGACCCCGCGTAACTGAAACGATAGGGCGCGCCGTTTCTCAGAAGCCTTACCCCATATCAACCTAGCATCCGCAGCGCAATTGGCCAATTATTATACCAATTGGCCAAGTATTATACCAGTTGGCCCACTATACCAAATTCTGCAAGAGAAGAGAACGGTGTTGTTGTTTCTTTCCTGGTTTGGTGCCTGGTGTGCATATAATCCGTTGTTGCTGGTTTTTTTAATTGCTAGTCATTGATTGTTCTCACTTGTCTTGAACAAGCATATATATAGAACGCACGCGGCTAAGCCATGTAGCAATCATTGTAGTATATAATAGGAGAAGAATTCGCCCCAAACTCAAGTTAAAAAAATTAAAAACTTAAGGTTCTTTAAAAATCCTTTAGTTAATTTCAATCCTTAATTCACCATGGTTTGCGGAGACATTATCAAAATCCTTATTGCTATCATCTTGCCCCCATTGGGAGTTTTCCTTGAGACTGGCTGCGGAGGTGCTTTCTTCTTGAATATCATTTTGACCATTTTGGGTTACATTCCTGGCATCATCCACGCAGTGTACATTATTGTTACCCGATAAGTGGGCAATGTACTAATTGAGTATAGTATTGGAAATATATTGAAGGTTATACATGGTTATTTGTATGTCGAAACTTTGGTTGTAGTCTGTTGCGAAGCCGACCGTGATCGAGCGCAATGAAGCATTTTCTAATCTAGAAGTAATTGAATATATCTTGAATCAGACCAATGAGTTGATTACGTTTGTCTTGCTTTTGTTACTCGCTTGTTCGGCTTAGCTATTCACTCATCTTCCAGTCTACCCTTCTTCGAATTTTCAAATTTATATTTTTCTGAACATATAGTGCCCTATTTAGCCGTGGCACACATCTGAGCTGGTGGTGAAGCCCACTAGAAGTTGATGGTCTTACCGAAGGTACCCAAAGCAGCTTCCTTGAAAGCCTCAGACAAGGTTGGGTGAGCATGACAAACTCTAGCAATGTCCTCAGTAGAAGCACCGTATTCTAAGGCCAAACCAGCCTCAGCGATCATTTCACCGGCGTTAGGACCAATGATGTGACATCCCAAAACCCTTTGGGTCTCAGCGTCAGCAAGGAACTTGACGAATCCGTCAGTGTCCAAGTTGGTCTTGGCTCTAGAGTTGGCAATAAATGGGAACTTACCAACCTTGTACTTGATGCCTTGTTCCTTCAATTGTTCTTCAGTAGCACCAACCCAAGCAACCTCAGGGTGGGTGTACATGACAGATGGAATGTTACCGTAATTGACGTGGCCGTGGCCTTCCTTGATGTACTCAGCAGCAGCGATACCTTCTTCTTCAGCCTTGTGGGCCAACATAGCACCGAAAGTAACATCACCAATAACTCTGATATGTGGCTTGGCGGTTCTGTATTGAGAGTCAATGACCAATCTTCCCTTGTCATCTTGTTCCAAACCGATGGCCTCGTGGTTCAAGCCCTTGGTGTATGGTCTTCTACCAATGGCAACCAACAAAACATCGGACTCGAACTCTTCGGTCTTACCAGACTTAACGTCTTCAACGGCAACCTTGACAACGTCACCTTCTCTAACACCCTTGGTGACCTTCGTTCCCAACTTGAATTTCAATCCTTGTTTGCTCAACAATTTTTGAGTAGCCTTGGCAACTTCTCCGTCCATACCGGCACCAATAGCGTTTTGGAATTCAATAATAGTAACTTCAGATCCCAATCTAGACCAAACAGAAGCCATCTCCAAACCAATGATACCACCACCGATGATGGACATCCTCTTTGGAACTTCCTTCAAGGCCAAGGCACCAGTGGAAGTGACGATTCTCTCCTCATCAACCTCAATGCCTGGGAATGGAGTTGGTTCGGAACCAGTAGCAATGGTGATGTTGTCAGCAGTGACATTGTAAGGTTCTGATCCGTCAATAGGCTTAACGGAAATGGTCTTGTCATCAACGAAAGAACCGTGACCCTTCAAGTAAGTGACACCGTTCTTCTTGAAAAGCATTTCGATACCAGAAGTCAAACCAACAACGGCCTTCTCCTTAGCAGCCTGCAATTTGGCAACATTGACAGAGACATCACCGGCGATCTCAATACCTCTGTTGGCAGAGTCATGCTTGATTTGGTGGTATAAGTGGGAGTTGTTCAACAACGCCTTGGATGGAATACATCCGACATTAAGACAGGTACCTCCGAGACTACCACGGGACTCAATACAAGCAGTTTTGTAGTTAAGTTGGGCCAACTTGATGGCGTGGACGTAACCACCTGGACCGCCACCAATGACGACGGCGTCGTAGTGGCCGGCCTTGGAAGAGTTGAATCTGATAAATTGTCTGACGTTAGATCTCAACATGGTTTCTTTGACACCAATGTAGAATGAATAGCTCCGCGGTTATGGATTTTTTTTTATTTGGTTAAACTGTTCAATTAGGTTGTGCGAAGCTCCGCTCGTTTTGTATGAAGGATTAACCCGGCCAATGTAGGACCGGATCTACCGGGCGCGTATGCTCCGAAGATGACCGCCGTTTCTTTTTAAAGGCCATTATGGGTTATTGGACGCGTCTAAACTATGGGGAATGTATGACTGTCGAAAGTCACTGAGTCATATGAGACTCATTTCTGGTGGCAATACAATGACACTACCCCGGAGATTTATAACATGCTTACTAACTCACGGAAGTATAGGTGCGAGATGCGACGGCTGAAGTGCGAAGTCCGAATTGCGAGAACGACAGAAGAATTATGCATTTAAAAAGAAAAAGAAAATACAACAAGTAGGAATAACTCATATCATGACAATACGACTATCCATTATCTACTGATTCTCGTCTTTTTCTAGGAGATTTGGCTCGTATTTGACGTTTTTGAATTTGTGTCTTCAGGATTTGGTGTATGCAGTATAAGAAGACAAGTACCTTACGAACGGTAGTCAAAACCAACAATGGTATACTATTTTCTGCCCAAATTGTATGCATAGAAATGATGCATATCATACCATGTCAATCACTATATATCATTCTATGGAATGATTAGGAACTCTCCATTTTTAATGTGTTGTACCTGAATGTTCTGACCTGCATGTAATCACTAGGGCCATATGACTCCAATGGCTTGGAACCATATTGGACATAATTGAAATAACTCGTATTTTTTCTTTTTATGCTTATTTCTTTTGTGCTGGTTTCTCTATGTCTATCGATTTAGTTTTGCTTGTTTTTCTGTACACTACTCTAAATAATATTGTATGAAAAGTGTCAGATTGTCAGAATTGTGTAATCAACCCAAAAGAACTCGGAAAAGAAAAACTACCCCAAGAAACGTCCAGTTCAAATCACTTGGCTCTTGCCATCTACAACGGTCATTATAATTTTGTGTTATGTTATTGCTAAAAATTTCCTTTACTTGTACGCCTTGATAGGGACTTTCACCACCCAGAAGATCAATAGAATACTCTACTCTACAGAATTTTAATTTCAGCTTGTGGTGCACTATTTCGTTATGACTATGTATATGGCTACTTCCCTTATCTATTGCAATGTCTGCCCACCATAAGTTATAGGCTACTTGCGACCACACTCATTGAGGCTATAAACGCCCAACAAGTACGCCATGCGGGTCACCACCAAGTCGATAGCCATTTGGATTGAGTCACGAGCCAAGTCCACTTTAGAACCATCAATCTCCTGCCAACTAACAGGAATCTCGTCGATATTCATCCCTTGCATTCCAGCCAAAAGAAGAATCTCCACATCAAAAATCCATCTCTCGGTATGCATATGTGGAAAGATACAATGCACCGCAGCCCGGTTGAACATCTTGAATCCACACTGGGTATCTTGAATATGACGTATACCAAACACAAACACCAACGTATGAAGCCCATACATCAACAAATTACGTATAAACAGTCGCTTGACAACTGCGTCAGTGTTTACCATATGCGCTCGCAGCCCAATGGCAATGGCAGCACCTTTCTGTAATTGCAAGGATGCCAATAACTTAGCCAGATCAGCAAACTTGGTGGCTCCATCAGCGTCAGCAAATAATAGATACAGACCTGAACCATGCAATATTCCGTGGGTCACAGCTCCACCTTTACCTCTGTTATGTTCCAAACGTACTACCTTGAGAACATGGGGAGGGAGGTCCAAACTAGTAGCCTTTTCCAAAGCAAATTCAGCTGTGCCGTCACTGGATCCGTCATCAACTATGAGAATTTCATAATTGTTCTTGTGGGTCTTCTGTAAATACTCCGCAGCCTCGTCAAGCATATTCCCTAACCGAGCCGTCTCATTGTAACAAGGCACAATCACTGAGAGTACTGGCCGTTTGACATCAGAGTCATCTTCGCTGGTCGAGGTGCTGGTCATCCTTGGCGGTAATTGGTGAACGGGACCTTCTCCATCGTTTGTCTCATACTTCAGCTCGGCCACTGTTGGGGCGCGTGGCTGGTGACTGAAAAACACCACCACACCATAGACTAGCAGGATGATGGTAGCCACAAGCGCAACCGAGTACGTTTGCCATGCCATGTCTTGATGGTAGTAGTTGGCCAGGAAGTATACCTGCAGATATTTTGCTTCACGTCAACACTGCGAACGTGCGCGTTCCAGGAAATTGGACGACAGACGAGTAGGAAGGAAAGAAGGAAGAAAACGACAGGAAAATTAAAATATCTTTTATGGTTTATCCCACTTAAAAAAAATTGAAAAAATATTTATGCTATTGAAACCCAAACCATGGCCAAATAATGCCCTGTGGAAGTAGCTCAATGGCTGAGGTGTACCGACCCGTGCCGCACGGCATCGCCCTAATATCGCGCAGCCAACGTACAGTTAACGGTGGGTATGATAAAGATAGGACACGAATAAAATAGGAATCGGCTTGACTACGGTCTTGACGATATCTCATTCGATATCCACATCACTATCTGTCTGTTCCATACCTCTTTTCTTCTGTTTCTTTCAAATTTTTCGTTGTAACTGAAACGAATAATTCTCTCGTAGAATAAATGCGCCGTGCTACTCTTTCCTATGGCCCTTTGTTAACTTACTTAGAAGCAAACTTGGTGACCCGATTGTTAAGACATCTGGCATTATTCAAAAACACCTCAACTAACTCTTCGAAACGAATTGAATCCGATCCATCACGAACTTTATCAAAACCTCGGAACAACTCGACAGTATCAATTTCAAGTTCCACTTCATGGTTGGTTTCGTGCTCCGTGACAAGTTTTCCTGCTTCATTCTTCATCTTCTTGGGTATCAGAACCACCGTGAAGTCAAAACGAGTGACAGTAGGTGCATGTGTCAAAGATGTTCTTCTTTTAATCCTCACCATTGTAGGTTTATTCTTTTTGAGAGTTGGTTCGATGCTTTCCTCGGGCAATGGATATTCCATTGACAATGAGAGTCGGAGATCGTACATAGACGATGGGCAATGTATGTAAAGGTCAGAAATTCTCTTTTTCTGAATTGCTGTGTATCGTGGAGGATTCAACAGGTTATCCTTTGAAATACGCATCCGCATTGGTTTTTCATTTCTCTCTTTGATCTGAAAGATCGAGTCAGTAAAGTCCGTTTCCAATGTAGAAAACTTCCGACTTGGTTTATGTGGATTTTTGCGCTTTTCCGCCTGGTACGCTTTCTCCAACTCATCAAGAAAGTTTCTCATTTCGCCCCAACCAACGTCATGTACACTCATATCAAAACGGACTTTTGAATCATTGGTATAAACACACTCTGTTGAAACCCCCAAATCCAATCGGTAACCTGCCACCTTGTCAATTATGGTACCAAATTTGAGTTCAAGTTCCACGTATTTTCTGTTTTCAAGAGGGATCTCAACAAAGTTGGCATAAATCCATTCTGCAATTGTTCTCACAATCGACTGAGGAGGAATAACCCCCGTAATCAGACACTCAAGATCTTGTGTATGCATATGTGCCCTATCAAAGACAGGCTTGGCTGAAAGTCCTGCTGCGCCATCAGGAACCTTGACTTCTGGATTGTACACAACATGATCCCTAGCACCGTGAGAGGGACTATGCCACTCTTGAGCCCAAACTGGTGGCTGGGTATACCGCCGAGGCTTGCCTGACTTTTTTTGCTCGGACTTGAGATTGTTGATTCTCTCCAATTCCGACTCAATGAAAACCTTCCTCTCAGACTTTGATTTCGCATCGCCATTACTTGGTTGCTGAACTTGTTGCGAGGAATCGTTTTTTGGTGTTTCGATCTTCTTTTCGACACTCGATTGCTCATTTGCATCAAGGGGTGATTTCTCTGTTTGCTCAGTCTCTTCATCCAGATTGGTGGGAAACTCGCTCTCAGATATGTGAATCTCAGAATCGTCTTGATCCCTCTCGTTGCCCTCTACTCCTGACTGGTCAGCATCGCCATTATGGGAAAAGCTTATGTTTGAAGAAATCGAGTTGCGTGAAACATTTGGCAGTGAAGTGTTCAGGTCCTGGTGCTGCGATCCTCCTGACGGTCCATTTAGTAAGTTGTTAATTGAGTGCCGGTGATTTAAATCAGGCATAGAAGACTGATGCTCTGTGCCTGTTGCTTCCTCGGAAGGAGAGTCGCCGTTCAAAATAGATCCGACATTCATAATTAGAAATAGATGGTGCAATGTCTTGTACTACTATTGAGCGCATCCCTCACATAGATGAATATTATATGCACGTAATGTATAGAGACCACAAGACAAACATGAAATTAGACAAAAGTGTAGATTAGGGCTAATTAGGACGATTTCATTTACTGTTTTTTACTCAATTGGTGTTCAGTAAGTGTGATCATTTGCAATGGGTGATCATTTTGAATGGGTGATCTGAATGGGTGGATCCCCTTCGCTATAGTACCGTTTTGTATCGTTCCTCAGAAATACTACAATGCAATAAAACCTCCTTTTTAAATTTGTTAATAGATAAATACACAAGTGGAGCTCTCCCCAGCCTGCCGTGAGGAGCTTAAAAGAAAATAAGCAACAGAATAGGTGCTATAATTATTTGGCCAAGTTTTTGTTCAATCTCACTTGCACCGCATCGATAAATTCCTCGGTGGTGACATAAGAGCTTCTGTCGGTTTTGCCTTGCGTCAACGCCAAATCCTTGGTCATGATACCATCCAAGGCCACGGTGTCAATGACAGCCTTTTCCAAGTCTTCGCCAAACTTGACGACTTCCGGAGTCTCGTCCAATTTACCTCTTTGGATCAAACCTCTGGTCCAAGCAAAGATGGAAGCGATAGAATTAGTAGAAGTTTCCTTGCCCTGTTGGTGTTGTCTGTAGTGTCTGGTGACAGTACCGTGCGCAGCTTCAGACTCGAAAGCCTTTCCATCAGGAGTGACAAGGACCGAAGTCATAAGACCCAAGGAACCGAAACCTTGAGCAACAATGTCAGATTGAACGTCACCATCGTAGTTCTTCATGGCAATAATGTAACCTCCCTTTGACTTCAACATTTGTGCAACCATGTCATCGATCAATCTGTGCTCGTACCAAATACCAGCCTCGTCAAATTGCTTCTTGTACTTGGTCTCGTACAAAGATTCAAAGATGTCCTTGAATCTACCGTCGTATTTCTTCAAGATGGTGTTCTTGGTGGTGGAAAACAAGTTCATTTTACGCTCCAACGCCATTCTGAATGAAGACTCAGCAAAGTCAGAAATAGACTCGTCCGTGTTGTACATAGACAAGGCAACACCGGGGCTCTTGTAGTCAAAGACCGGAATCACTTGCTCCTCTGAACCATCAGCTGGCTTGAACACCAAAGACAAGTTTCCTGCTTTTGGAATCACAACGTCGGTGGCTTTGTACTGGTCACCAAACGCGTGTCTTCCAATAATGATAGGCTTCTCCCATGTAGGAACAATTCTTGGAATGTTGTCAATGACAATTGGCTCTCTGAACACAGTTCCGCCCAAAATATTACGCAACGTTCCGTTTGGAGACAACCACATCTTCTTCAAGTTGAACTCCTTCACTCTGGCTTCGTCCGGAGTGATGGTGGCACACTTGACACCAACACCGTATTTCAAAATGGCATTGGCAGCATCGGTGGTCACCTTGTCGTCAGTTTCATCTCTATACTCAATTCCCAAGTCGTAGTACTTCAAGTCAATGTCCAAGTATGGCAATATGAGCTTTTCCTTAATGAAAGTCCAGATGATTCTGGTCATCTCATCACCGTCCATCTCGACGATGGGATTCTTAACTGTGATTTTTTGAGACATGATGTTGCAGGTTTAATACAGAAAGGTATACAGTCACAACGTTCGGATCGGAGTGAAATAGTAGCAATTTCTCGCGAGTACCTGGGGGAATTTGTGTGCATATATATACTCGCCGGGTGAATATATACTTCTCGAATCCAATTCCGGGGAATTGTGGGGGTCGATGCACCAATCGCCTCACCTGCATTAATGTGTGCATATTTGTTGACGTGTATTCTATAAATCCAGCGACGAAGAAGTCTTTGTTTTCAGATACAATCCTATTATAACAAGCCAGCTGGCATTATGTAGCATATGGTATACAAGGGAGATCATTTGGCCTGTTTTTGGGGAAGTAGTCTGCCATTTCCGGCTATCTGTTCGTGTTGTCCCGCTATTGCCTGCAGGACAAAGACATATGGTGTGGTGGATAAGATATATACCGCAAGGTTGTATGGTGGAAACCGGGTCCGATAATGTATCGGGAGGACAAACTGGCAGGAGATTACAAATATATTGCGAACGGTGTTCCGTATTTTTTCTTGGGTGTAATTACTGTTACCAATTTCGTATTTGTTACGTGATTTGCAATTGGTTGATTTGCTGCCAATTGACAATTGTCGATTATGTCTTGACTTCGGGGTACTTGATCATGAAGCCGATTGTGTTATGGTAGACATTAGTAAGCGGGAAAATACACTGCAGTAATTAAAATTTTGTTATTTTTTTTTTTTTGTTTTTCTTCATAGTTGTCTGCAACAGACATCCTTTGGTCCAGGTACAATAGTGGTGGTGTGTGGACCGAGATTTCATGTACAAAGGATGTTGGCACAATTTCCACCCGACTAGAGCCGGGGTTCCCCTAACTCAAAGTTCTCACGCTTCATCAAAGGTTACCCGCATTGCCTCACTCGATGTGTCCCTTATAAGAAAAAGTTGAACGCTTTATATGGAACATATATGCTAATCGTTTGATTAATCTTCAATCGATGCATTTAAATGGTATGTGCAATGCATATTGAAATATATCGAGTTTATGATGAAAACGTTAACTCAGCTCACTCAGAGTCTTTGGCGATGCTGATAAATTTTCCTAATCCAACTTTTTTGCTGATATCTCGATTTAGTTTCTGTTTCAACTTGAAAACATTTTGTACTAACAATTCTAGAACATGCTTTACTTCTCCATGTTTAATTTTTGCACTTTTTCTCTTTCGCTTCATCAATTTGTAGTCTAGGCAGGACTTTTAGGTCTAAGTGACTCAATCTCTCCTGTTTGCGACACTAAGTACTGTGGAGTTTGCCGCATTTGCGAATTATTGGAGTTCTTGTACTTGATGTAAGATTTAGAGTGCAATTCCTTCTCATATTCTATGGGATCAAAATTGTCCACCATGATATCTGGCAGCATGATCACCCATCCTTGCCTCATTCGTACCGGAAATTTCCCTGTACGGCAGGGCACAATGTGAAGTCTTCTGTTTGAGTTAGAGAAGTTCTCAGCGACTCTGTAAATGGAGTCAGGCACGGCACTGCTATACGTCGTTGGGGAAGGAGCGGGTTGAATTTGTAAATCAGTATCAATATTGCAATGAATCAAATCATTGTCTGTGGATCTGCGTACAGTTCCTGTGATGCACATCCAACAGTGCCATTGATTGCGACACATTAACGATTGTCCATTACCATTTTTAGCATCATTACCGTAGAATCCATCATTGACTCCTGCTTGAAATACTGGGTTATTTTCCTCAATTGGTACAAACACCAACTCTTCAGAGCGCCGAAACTTCTTGTTCCATTTGTCACCATTAAGCAATCCCGTCAATTGCTTAATATTAGCAGAGGTTGACCAAATAAAAAGAAACCCAGGCTTTGCACAAAGCTTGTAAAGAGGAAGCAGACTTAAAAGGGGAAGCAAGAACTGATTCTCAACCAACGCTCCTATCATAATCACATCGAACTGCAAATTATGTTCGTTAACCCACTTATTCAATTGTGGGACCATATAGTTTGTATCTATACGTACCCCATATGGCTTTGTAGCATGCGAACTAACTTGTTTTGCTTTGAGTTCTTTTAATCTCTGTAACTTTGGGTAACCCTCCATAGGATACTTGGCATTTCGAATAAACTTTGTTGACAATTCACGAGTATGAACGAAATTGTTAGAATAATTATTTTCAGAGTTTCTCTGCTTCTTATTCTGCTGCTGTGGAGTCGTGGCACCATTGCTGTTGGGTGCTTTGTTGGATGGCTGATGGTCTTTTTGATTGCCGTTTGCTGACCTTGTGCCATACTTTGAATACGAGTACATGATGTTCGGTTCCGCCTCTTTCAATTTTAGTTTCTTTTGCACAGTATTTGAATGGGAGTCAAATAAGAAAATGTGAATTTTATGGGACAATATGGAAGGTTCTTGTAGAGTATTTATATGTGTTATGGCTGCAAAATTGGTGTTTCATGATTATCGCGCAGTCGGAAACTTGAAACGGACCACATTGATTGAAACTCCAGTGAGACGAAGTCCCGAAACAGGCAAAATATCTAAAGAGAAAAGAATAAATCATTTCAATACGATTAGAGAAAGGGAGATTTAGATTCTGATTGGGAAATAAAAAAAAAAGTGATATACACAGTGTGTGAGAGCTTTAATTGAGAAATGTAAGGTCTAGAGATTCATGAGGGAAATGGGCAATATATTCAAAATGCATAATTCACTGATAAGGACTAAAGCGTCCAAAACGGTGGTATTGCAGATCCAAGAGAGCTGCATCTTGCTGCGATGGCATATGTTGCAATGACGGCATATGTTGTAATGACGGCATATGTTGCAATGATGAAGTATGTGGTATGATAGCGATCAAAATTGTGGTGTATTCCTACCTATGTGTCTTTTGATCGCATCATATGATCACAAAATCAATCGGACGGACGTCTGCAATAGTCGACTAATGCCTTCTTATGCAAAAGACCATGATATTTGCCGTTGTTCTGCAAGACAATCGTTCGAGTCCCAATTCTATCAAAGATCAAACTGGCCAATGCAAGCGAAGCATCGTGGTTAATGCAAATAGGACTAGTGTCGACAAAGGAAGAAAAGTTGAGCAAAGATTCAAACTGCTGTTCATAGGCAAGCTTGTGGTTATCAAACAACAAGTATTCATCATTGGAGCCATAATTGAAATACTCCTGTGGTTGCTCGCCGTTAGCGACCGGGCCAAGTCTTGATTGTTCCATTGCGATGCCGAAAAAAGTCGAATTCTCCTGCTCGTGCAACTGCCAGAGTTCGCTTGAATACTTGGAGGTTTTGAACATTTTGCATCGAATTTTACCAACGATTCCAGGGACTTCTAATTCGTTGAACAACTCATTGAGACGATCCAAACAAAACTCTAGTTCCGAAAAATATATTGTCCCCACACAAACAGAATTCTTCACCACGGCTATACATCCATCAAGCATGGACCGGCGTGCAAGAAGCTTTAGTTTGTGTTCCAAGACTTTGAAAGGCACGTAAGGAGAGTCAGATATATCAATCAAGAGTTTGTCTCTAGGCGACTTTTGTGCTGGTTGCGATGAAGCTAAGTTTGTAGCTAAAATGCCAACTGTGTCTTGTGCTACACCTCTTTCAGATTTGTGGCACAGGTTCGAGGTTTCAGTATATGTGTCTTCGGAAGTTAAAATGTCCTCGGCAGACATGAAAGGGTCCACAACGTCGTGTTCAACAGACATGAATGGATAATCGTTCGCTATCAATAATGATTCATACAATGAATTCTCTTCCAAAAGCCCACCAAACCAATTGGCCACTGTGATGGCAATGGAGATGGGTAATACATATGTGTATGAGCTGGTCAACTCAAAAAGAATCGTCACCAAAGTGATATTCATGTGGGTGACTCCGGCCATAAAGGCACCAGCGCTGATCATGGAGTAAATCCCCAAATCAACTGACTGATCATTGTTGAAATGAAACAATATGTTTAATAAATAATTGCTATTCGCTGGAATTAGGCGCAGAAGCAATTGAATAACCATGGCAAACATTCTACCAAAAAGGGCACCAGCAACCATTGACGGAACATAGATTCCACTCGGTACTTTCAAGCCAAAAGTCACAAATGTTAGAACCACTTTAATTGAAAATGCAACGAGTAATCTGACAATCTCTTGAGAGAACTGGTCATTATCAGTTGGGCAAAGACTTGAGTCTAATTCCGAGGAACAAGGGGTTCCTAAATCAAGAACCAACTCGGAAGAATCTTGCCTCGTGTATGGGTTCCAGAATGTGACAAGACCAGTCAATAGACTGATCACAATGACTTCAATGACGGGGTTTTTGATGTACTTCAATTGGCGGAATTTCTTTGGCCACCATTTGGTAAACTTAACAAATGCAGCACCAAATAAACCCCCAGCGATACCAATGATAATAAAGAATGGAATCTCTGTTGCCTTCCAGTCAGAGTCGTATTTGAGTTCAAATAAAACTGTCTTATTTGTGCCATATGGATTTAGAAACTTCAAAAAAAGGGTGGATGTGATTGCACAAATGAAAATAAGGAACAATTGAGTTGAAGGCAAATAATGGTTTATTTCTTCCAAAATAAACAATACACCACCTAACGGAGAACCAAACGCGAGAGCAACACCCGAAGAGGCACTTGCACACAAAATCTGTTTCTTCAACAACTCATTTTCGTTTATATATGGGAAGAGACGAGTCAAAACGTTCCCAACACAGGTAGCCAAGTGAACATAAGGACCCTCTTTTCCGAGAGCCATTCCGGAAGCGATTGCGGGAATAAGAGCAATAGTTTTAACGACCAAAGTGTACGAACCAAGGAACCGTCTGATGACAAATCCCGAAAGAATCGTCTTCACCTCTGGAACACCAGACCCAGCCGCCGTGTACATGACCTTTGGTTGCGAAGACAGATAGATTACTTCTTCTTCTTGACAATCGGAGAAATCGTCGGATGCATTTAGGAGTGGAGAACGATCAGTCGATTCATGATCAGACAAGGACACCAGTTGGCGCAGTTCCATTGGTTGGCTCAAGATTTTCTGTTTCGACAGCGGCAAGCGAGAAGGAATTTTGGTTGTCATGGTCAAGAGGGCAGACATGCAAGCGAAAGCAACCGTTAAGGAGAGATAAATCAAGTAGTCTAGCTTGAGGAATGGAAAGTGGTTGTGATGGAGGAAAGATGTCCATGATACCCAATCAGCGCATTGGTTTTCAACAGTGTGAAATACACTTGAATTGGATGAGGAAACGGAAACACAACAAGAAACTTGACTGGAAAACCAATTGGTCCGACAGTAGCCATGTTTTAGCCCCACCAACAAGATCTCAATCTTGTCAATAAAAAATGCAATCACAGCAAATATAAAGGCGATGATGATGATCAAGATCCACTTTCCGAGCAGGTAATACGCGGCGTGGAGTACCAGGAGAGGCCCCACCTTGGGAATCGAATGATCCATATCAATATGTGCGCCATGGTGAACTTCATAGTTGAACTTGTTGGTCAGAATATAGGCCTTTGCCCAGTCGATGGTGGTGAAATCGTCGTAGTAATTGCGTGTCTTGTCTAGCCCGGGGTTGATGGCCAAAATGCGAGATCCAAACGTCCTGTTCGTTCTTGTGGTATACAAGGAATTAGCGTCATCTCTATCGTTTGTAACTATAGGAGTGATGTTCACGCCTCGAGAAATTATGGGGGATTTCAAGTCAATTTTTTTCAACGACTTGATCTTCTGTAGCCTGTGGACTCGCTCCGAAGTGATGTCATGCTTATATTTATCTCTGTTCCGGTCAGGTCGTTTGATGAGGGGCGAACTGGGGAATGAAATGCTCTGGTGCTCTTCTGGGATATCTGGGGCCGAAGGGGTGTTTGACATGGCCAGAATCTCTTGAATCAGTCCAGAGTCTTTTGAATTGGTTCGGAATTTAGTGGGCTAATGAATATCGAAAACGTCAAATAGACGTGAAGATTCGCGCGAAGGCCGATAACGGTTGCCCCGCTATCAGTTGCATTGTCGCCCATGAAACAGACGAGAATGAATACAAACAAGGTACATACAATTCTTTATTTAACAAGAAAATAAAAAGGATTTAGAGACGGAACTTGTCAGTGATTAGGTATATTTTATTTAAGCTTCTCTGGCATTGGGGATATTCTTCTGACGCTCTTTCCTAGCAGTTCGTTTCGATATCAGTTTGAAAATCATACGGTGCACTGCCGAGAATTTGAGGCGAGAACAAAGAAAACGGCAGACAAACAATCAGGCAAATTGAAGGGTCGATTGAAAGAAAGAAAAAGAAAACAAAAGGAAAAGAAAAAAACCCAATGAGAATAACCATGCATTAGAATTCCAGAAATAGATTAGACACATGCAATAGATAACCAGAGCATTAACAGAAAAAACCTACAACTCATAATTTTATTTCGTTTTATTTCTTCAATGCAGAGTTTCGACTTCCAATTAAGCCTTGTAAGATCTAACTCCATGGTCGGATCTGAAAATTGCATCACCTTCAGAGTAACCTCTACCTAAACCGAAACCAATACCAAGCCACACAGGAAAACTTCTTCTCTTGAAAAACAAAATAGAAGCTAAGACACCTCCGCCGAAGCCCAATCCGGTCTTGATTAAGGTGTTGGACAAAACAAGATCCCACTATTTTGTGTTAGTAATGTAATTGATCGAATTTCTGAAGAATATCTTCATCAATGTTCGAAAGAAGCGCTTCTATACAAGAATACGTTATTCGGGGAACGCTGCCAACATACCTTATTGTTTAACAAGTTTTGCGATGTGGAGGAAACTTCTTGTACTTGTTCAGACATTTTTGTTTGTTCTGGGATGATGTTAGTACGATCTGGTCAACAGTTGCTGGCGTGTACTGCCTGCTATTGGCGGGCCACTTGCATGTGTATCAAATGCCGGGATGTACGGGTGCACAGTGGTTAAAACCGGGATATTATTGGGCGGGTCCAGTGCTGTGTGGAAATGGAAACGCTGTGGATGACTGACGATGGACACATACGTGAATTGTGCGGGAATATATATGTTAGAACACGAGAGCCAGAAGGTGCTTGTAGTTGAATTTTCAAATTCGCATTTGGTTGGATGGCGCTATATGCAGGTAGCGAGAGCTATGTGAGGAAAGTGGTGTGCACCTTGATTCACAGAGGGAGCCGAAAAAGACAAAAAAAAAGATTGAGGTGTAAGGCACTGCACCGCATGATGCGCGTGAAATGGGTCTGGAACTATGGGCGTCAGATATTTCTCATGCCTCCCTCCTCCCACGAGTAGATGAAAATCAGCAATAATTGGCGAAGAGCAAAGTATTGGTCTCATCAGAGAATATGAAGACAAAGCCTCTACTGCCTGTTATCTCAGATCACGCGTCATTTATTGGTTAGGTGAGCCAATCACCTCTCAAGAGATCTTGGTTCACACCAAAAGGGGTAAAGCCGCGCGTGTTTGGCCATTTCTCCCAGAAATTTTTAAATTTTTTTTGGTTGTTAGTCTGCACTATCTCAATACAAGTTTTAGGAGTGCGGCTTGCGCCGGGGATAGGGAAAACTCTCGCGGTGAGATTTTTTAGTAGGTCGAATAATAAAAAACGAGTACCCTTCTGCACATAACGGGTGGAAAAAGAAGTCGAAATCCACAAACATTTTCGCTTCTAATTGTAAAAGCTAAGCTAACACTGTCCGAGTTGCACTGGCCCATTTGTCCTTCCTTTCGTTTTCATCTGTGTGCATCGATATCTTACTTCCCGTTTAGAATTTAAGTTGGTGATCTGCGCGTTACGCCTGAATTCTCCTACATTGTGTTTATCATAACATAGCATTTGACTCCACATAAGAAGCCAGTCTTTGGTGATATGTCCGAAGAGTTCCAGAAAATGTCTCTCCACCAGCCCGAAAACCTAAATCTGCACCACGTCTCTGCTGACAAACCTGAGGAAACAGTGCAAGTGCCCGTTTCTGACGAGCCCCTGCTGCCAGTTATCCAATTGACCCTGACGTTCAACAAAGTTCTTGCCACCACAACTCCTGCAAGCGAAACGCCTGATAGGTCGGAAGATTCTGATTTTAATACAGAAGACACGCCTTCGTCGTTGCCCAGAATGCCGGGAACGTACGACTTCACCGGCTTGAAGTCTGATTCCAATAACGATCTGTACGATAACTTGGCGGACAAGTTGAACGAGGAAAGATTCTCTAGATCTTTAGAAGCAGAAGCAACTGCAGCTACATCTCCTGAAGGCGAAAGCCTTGGATTACCAGCCATTGTTCACCGGGCTCTGCAAAAGAGACTAAGTATAGATACAGAGGAAATAGTTCCTAACGTTTCGTCTGAGAACCACACTCCCGAGGACTTTTTCACAAATCTGAGAGCCGAAGAAGAAGGACAAAAAGAAGGACAGCATCTGCTGCCTAATGATGGCCTGGAACGCGTCAAGGTTCTAGCTTCTTCTTCTAGTATTTTCAATGACGTGCACGAAGACGAGGTGCCTATTGCAAATATCGATATCCCGGACTCAAACCTAACTCCTTCCGATATAGACTCAATCGAAGTTCCTGTTCGTGGCGACTTGGCGAAGAAAAGTTTTGAACTTTACGGCGAAGGCCGATTTCTTGATTCTCCCGATCTCAGGAATTATCAACCCCAACTTGATCCAGGAAAACCCAGTGCACCAAATAGTACTTCTGTGGATGTCAATGAACTACTAAAGGCTGGTGAGAGATCTTCTGGTATACTGACTTCTAGTAGTGAAAAGAAACCAAATATCAACGACGGAGTGGCCTTGGGCAAAATTCCAACGATACATGACTCTGTGGATGACGACGAAGAAGATGACGACAATATCAACAATGGCAAAAACATATCCACTATTGAGAAGAACATCAATATTGCCAACGATGAAGAAGACTCCAGTATCAGAGTGGATGACAGCAGGGATTATTCTTCATCTGGTGCTAGTCTTGGTGGATTAAACATTCTGAATCTTCCTGAAGCTTCACGTACTTTCTCCACTCTGACAGTCATCCGCAGTCCTCCTCCCCCTCCAATCAATGAAACCTCATATAGACTGTTGGACGCAGAGAAGTACAACAACCAGGCAACTTCCGCGAACGTGACGACACCATATATGAACACAAGTACGGCATCAACAAATTTCCAGCTGTCGCGCACTCCATCAACCCAACATTCTGGTGTCTTTGGGACATTAAGCCCAGTTCAACATATTTCTGGTTTGGGGGTAGGCCAATCACCGAAACCCAATGGTAATGCAAAGAAGAGAAAAAGTGGCAATAAGGTTAAAAGTGTGTTTTCTTCGATGTTTGGAAAGACAAAGAGCAACTCCGCGCACAATCCATCTGCGTCTCCAGATTTGAATATGAAAATTAGTACACCATTTAACGCCAAACATGTTGCTCATGTTGGTGTGGATGACAACGGTTCTTATACTGGATTGCCAATAGAATGGGAGCGTTTGTTAAGCGCAAGTGGAATTTCCAAGAGGGAGCAACAGCAACATCCACAAGCTGTGATGGACATTGTGGCGTTCTATCAGGATACAAATGAAAATACCGATGACAACGCTTTTAAAAAGTTTAAACAAGCTGAGCCTAAGAGTAATAATTCGAGCTCATCTTTACTAAAGACGCAAGAATCATCTGCTTCTTTTACACATTCATCACCACCATCCACTCCAGTAGAAAGTACTGGGACGTTTGAACAGATGATGATGACTCCTCAGCAACATGTTCCTTCTCCCCACAATGCGAGAATCTCCGGAGCAGATACACCGGCAAGCCCGGGTGACATCGGCTACTTCATTCCTAGTAGACCTGCTCCGAAACCTCCGCTGAGTCCTTCGGCCTCCACAGTTACCGAATTAACTTCTCCACCACCTTCTTCTAAAAAGTCATCCTTCATTGGTGGGCGTTCTTTCTCGTCCAAGTCACTCAAAGCAAATCGACCAATTCAAAAGGGCAATGAAGCTGTTGCTTCTCAACTACAATCTAACTCAACTTTTAGACCACAGGTGCTTGAGCAACCCCAAAAGCCAATACCGAAGTCCAAATCGCATAGTTATTCACTCGCTTCACATACACAAGTTGAGAGTAAAGCGCCATCAACAGCTCCTATTGCAATTTCTGAACGTTTCACTGCTGAAGAAAAGGAACGCAAAAGAAACGAATTCAAATCACATAGACCACCACCGCCACCACCAACTTCAGAAAAACAAGTTCAAAAACCGTATATTGAGCACGAGACTCCGTTGTCACCTGAAGCACAAAGACAATCTCCTGGTTCAACTTCAGCAAAACCTGTGGCCGAGCATCAGCACACTGTTCGTGATGCTAAGAAGGCAGCTCTTCTTGCCCAAAAGAAGAGGGAAGAGAAGAAACGTAAGAATCAGCAAATCATTGTGAAGTTGCAAGCAATTTGTACTGAGGGTGATCCAAATGATCATTATAAGGATTTGAAGAAAATTGGTCAAGGTGCTTCTGGTGGTGTTTACATTTCACATTGTGCTGATCTGTACCAAAATGTAGTGGCCATCAAGCAGATGAACCTTGAACAGCAGCCTAAGAAAGAACTCATTATCAATGAAATTTTAGTCATGAAGGGCAGCAGACATCCAAACATTGTCAACTACATTGACTCGTATTTGTACAAAGGAGAGTTATGGGTTGTTATGGAATATATGGAGGGTGGATCGCTTACTGAAATCGTTACACACAGTGTTATGTCTGAGGGCCAAATTGGGGCAGTTTGTCGAGAGACTCTTAAAGGTTTGCTGTTCCTTCATGCCAAAGGTGTCATTCACAGGGATATAAAATCTGACAATATTTTACTTGACGTTGATGGTCATATTAAGATGACCGATTTTGGCTTCTGTGCACAAATCAATGAATTGAACTTGAAAAGAACAACAATGGTTGGAACACCTTACTGGATGGCCCCGGAAGTCGTGTCGAGAAAAGAATATGGTCCAAAGGTTGACATTTGGTCATTGGGTATTATGGTTATTGAGATGATTGAGGGTGAGCCTCCTTATTTGAATGAAACTCCATTGCGTGCCTTATATTTGATTGCCACCAATGGTACTCCTCGGTTGAAAGAACCAGAGGCATTGAGTATCGATATTAAACGATTTTTGGCATGGTGTTTGCAAGTTGATTTCAATAAGAGAGGAACTGCTAACCAGTTGCTACAAGACAAGTTTATTCTTGAAAGTGATGATGTATCTTCATTGGCTCCGCTTGTTAAGATTGCTAGAATGAAAAAAGCAAACGAGCTCGAAGATTAGGGGAGAGTTGAACCAAACTTGACAAAGGATTGATTGTGTTACGATTACTGTGAGAACTGTCTGAGTAGCTATTGTATCTTCAAGTATAATAAAGGATTATGACATAAATGAACATCTTATATATACACTAAAATCCACCTGTCATATCTTTGATTTTGTCTAGCTCTGCTTGAAGTGCTTTGAGATCGTCTAAAATGTTTGCCGTGCTGGAACTGGCATCAGAATTTTGATAAACTGTATTGCCCTCAGCAATTTTTTGGGGTAATGGGGGAGGAGTAGATCCAATGACTTGATCAATTGAGTGCATGTCAGGAGGAGCTGGGGATACACTAGCGGATCCACCACGTCTCCGCGATGGTGGAGGAGGGGGCGGTAGGCCGCGGCCCGGAAGGTTTGCTTTTGGCGGAAGTGGTGGTGGGGGTGAAACAGAGACTGGCCGTGAAGGATTGCCATAACCAAAATTTGCGTGCGTGACAGTTGGGACAGAAATGGCCGGGGGATCAGGATTTGCAATCGCATGAATTTGATCATTGGATTGCATTCGCATATTGTTTTGATGTTGCTCTGGATCATGGGTATAATTGTTATAATTTACGCCTAGCAAATCTGCATGAAGTGGGTTGGGCAGTGAATGGGAACGGGCGCGGCGGGTGGCTGGTACCGGTGGTGACGGGAGGCGACGAGCGTTTCCAATTTGTGCGTTAGCATCCGTATTGGCAATTGTGTCGCCCGTCATTTGTGATGTGAATGATTGTAGCGATATTACCGGAGTGGTGCCATTTGGTTTAGCTAAGTAGCGGGCCATATCAGCAGGTCCTGTGTTGTTAGGTCGAAGTGGTGAGAGTTGTTCTCTTGGAGGTAAATTAGGAGTCTCTGGTCGGAACCCCATTTGGCTCATTTGGGCTGGTCCTGTCATGTTAGGCTTAAGCATCTGTGGGTGTGAGTTTCCATTCACTTCAGGAAGAGGCAGACCTGTTCGAGGCAGCCCGTACGCAGAACCATTCTGTAAGTGAATGTTGGCCGGCACACCATCAACCAGCATGGTGTCCACCGAATGGAGATTTCGGAAGTGATTAATTTGTGGTTCCATATCCATAAGAATTTGTTTTTCCTCAAGATCTGGCGAAGGCGCAGGAAGCGGCACATTAGGCACTGAAAGATGTTTCGTCGAATTGATTCTGGTTAAGAGCTGGTCCATCGGAAGCAGTAAGTCAAGTGGTTCCGATTCGGCATCAGGATAAGCGCCAGCCTTCAGATGAGGCAGTATGTCCCGGATATCGGTGACGATTTGGTCAGAGAATTTAACACTTTTGAGCTTTTTCAGCCGCTTCTTCTTTGTGCCTTCATTTGGACGCTCGCCTGTAAGCATGAACTGAGTGAACAGGTCCAAATCAAGAGGCCCACTGGCTGGTGTCACTTGTGGTGACTCAGTTTGATCATCATTTGTATCATCGCTTTGCCGTTTCTTGGAAAGAATAGATGGTGGGACCGGAACGGGAGCTTTGATCTGAATGAGACTACGGCTTGGTTCTTTCCCTTGAAGTGTATGCGATACACAACGAAGTAATGCAAAAAACTCACCAATGTTGATCAGGTCTTTTATCTTTATAAAGATCCGGTCGAGTTTTGACTTTATCTCTGGAGTCAACCGGAAATTGCTCAAGAAATGAAACACATCATCTAACGTAATGGTCCGCTGGTTTGTACGGGCCAAGATGTCCAGATACCACCGCATATAAGTTTTAGATTCTTCTAATGTAAGTTCCTGTGCTGTAAGAGAAAGTGGTACACTTTCTGAATTGGAATGATTGTTGGCTCCGGCGTTTAAATTGTCTGACAGCACATTGGGAAACTGGTAATGGAGAGACTCTTGATGCAAGTTGGAATTCGATTGCGAACCAAACGATACCGGAGGAGGAGCTATTGCTGCCAGCAGATTGCCTCCTTGATCAGTCGCCATGGAATCAAACCATGAAAATCGGGAATCCATATGGAGCCGAAACTAGTGGGATATGCAAAAAAGATGAAGGTGCGAATTGGTCGGCTATGCCAAAGAAACGGGAAAAGAAGTGTTTTTTTGTTTCGGACTTTTAATTTTTCCTGGATGGTACACAATATGAGGCTAGTTGGATCAGAGGGAGAGAAGAATCAGGTGGGGGTGTTCGGCTAGTTGTACTGTGGAACCAATCTTGTGGACAAGGGTAACCGCGCGTTAGGTGCAGTACTGACACTATTCAAGGCGAGGAATCAGTAGGAGGGAATAAGAGACACTTAGGAGGTTTCGTCATTCTGCACCTGCATACACAAAATGAAGAGTTATATAAACTTGACTGAATCCTAACCAGCAATTGTTATTATTGTATTTTTCTTTTCTTCAAGTAAGATACAGTTGTTGTCTTGTTGTTGTTGGACCTGCCTGGTTTTACTTGCAGATAGATTATGCGCGCGTACTATAGCGTCGGACGCAAGTGGTGCGGGTGCCTCAAGACCAAATACATCAGATAGTTCTTATTCATTAGACGAAGCAAAGTTAGGGTGGACATACATCCGAGTACAAGAGTGCGTGTAAGGTTGCAAATATTTTTGCAGCAGATCTTTCAGTGTCATTTTTCTTATCATAATATGTTACGCAGAGCCAAACTGACAGCGCCAGCTCGAAAACGAGTAGCACTAGATTCAGATTCAGAAGAGGAGCTGTTTGAAAGTGTAATGTCCAGAAAAGCACAAAGAGTAGCTCGGGATCATGAATCTGCGGCTGATTCACCTCAACTACATTTTGATGAGGAGGTCCCTCCTATGGAGAAAGAGCGGCGTGAGGAAGCGGGACCTCGGTACTTGCAAGGATTGTTGGCACTGAAACAAAACAGGGACATTGAGAAAAACAGAATCCGAATTACTCTGCAGCGAAAATTAGCAGAAACAATAGTCTCCTTTGAAAGCGATGCCTACAAAAAAATGGCTGATTCTTTGTCAGGTTTACCAAATATGGAAATGAGTAAAAAACCATCTATAGAAGAAGGATTTGGAGAAATAGAACCCACAAAAACTACAAAAACTGCAAAACAGTCACCTGGAAAGCCAACATCTACCGGTCCTGACAAATCAAAAGCGACTCTTCAGACATCCTCCGCCTTAAAGCGCCGTATCACTTCCAAAATCACACAAGAAGCTCTACAGAGTGCACGTGACAGGTATTTTGAGCGAAGAAAGTCATTACTATTAAACATAAATTAGATTAAAAGAATTGCGTACTTCAAATTCAAACAAACCATTTCATTAGTTCAGTCGATTAGAGGATATGAGCCTCATTAAATTGTTTCTTCCGTTAATTATGGGGCATGAACTTCGTTTCCTTCGTTATTCCAATCAGCCAAACTCAATCTCTTAAAGCCTCCTGCATCAGAACCGTGTCTATTATTTGACGATTGGTGCTGCCATTCTCCTCAGAAATGGAACTCATTTGTGGCTGGTGATGGCCCTGCAGATGAACGATCTTCTCAATGGAATCTGCACTTGGCATGAAGATAACTCTGGTTCCAGGGTTTCTACTCATAGCCTGTAAAGCTTCCAAATATCTGATTTGAAGAGCAGCAGGGGAACTCAAAATATCAGAAGCCTTTCTCATCTGTTTGGCACTTTCAACTTCAGCCTTAGCATTAATAATCTTAGCCTCACCAATTCTCTTGGCCTCAGCAGCTTTAGCAAAGGAATCTTGTACAGATGGTGGTAATGTCAAATCCTTGATAAGAATGGATTCGATTTGAACACCCCAAGCGAAGGCGGTCTTTGAAATAATATCAGCAATTGACTCGGCAATCTCTTCTCTTTTCTCCACAACATCTTGCAATGTCCGACTACCAACAACATCTCTCATTGTGTTCTGCGTTCTTTCTGTAATTGCACTGTGAATGTCAGAAATGGAGAAGATTGCCTTTTGTGGATCTATGATGTTATAATACACCACTGACGTAATAGAGACAGTCAAATTGTCCCTGGTGAAACAAGATTGAGGTGGCAATTCTCGTGTGTTGATCTTAATATTGACTCGCGTCAATTTCTCGGACCATGTGTTCACATAAGAAGTTCCCGGAACGACGGCTCTGGACAATGCACCAAAGGTTTGCACCAATCCAACTTCACCTTGATCCACTGTCTTGTAGGGATTCTCACAGCAGAAGCAAAACATACCACAGAATCCGAAGAGCTTGCCCATCCCTGAGATAAAACTCTGATAAGTACCATTGGGAGGCGTTTCATACGTGCGAGCAAAATCCTTCAATACCATTTCTGGTTTGAGGTACGCATCTTTTTCTTCGCGTATTGAGTGAATTGAGGAGGATGACATTTTTTTGGATGGTTAATAAAACAAACAATTCACTTTGTTTTTATACACCATTAACCGTCCTGCATCTAATTGGTGCGCATTCAAGGCTGTATATGAATTAGCCGCATGACGATAATCAAGACTACATGTACTTAATCAAGTCGCAATCAGATTGCATAACTCCCGACAAACTATACCTGATAGCGATTTCGACACACTGTCACGAGAACCAAACTAATATTCTGCAATTGCATTTTATTCGCTTCCCCAACAGACGCCCAGAGTTCTGTAATCACAAATCCTGCTCTCCCTTTTCTCAGCCTCGCCAGTGTTCATGACCCCACTTTAAAACCATCCGGCATGTGGCAGTCATGCGTGAACACTATCTACATGAAGTATCTTGCAGATAATATCTTATCCAACATATAGTGACCAACATTTTGCATGGGCAAATTCGGCCCAATCTACTGCAGTACAAATGTCGGGGTTAAGTCTCAAATCTCTTCAATACGCTGCAAGTTGCCAACCTCGTATTGATTTTGATGTTGGTTGAACCGCAGCCGCATGTCTGCACGGTCGTCTTTACGCACGCACGTGATCACACATACCAAGAGCAGTAGTCATAACGATACTCTCAACTTTGTTCTCAAGAAGGTATCAATCAATGTCTATGACTGTAACAGGAGTCATTGCTGACTGACAGCAGACGGTATCTGCATGATATATGTTGCTAAATGGATCCTCATGGCTTTGACATAAAGTTCGAAAAAAGACACTTGCATTTCCACCTCTGTCTTCAAGCATATGAGTGTGTGACCGTAGAGGAGTGCACGCGTCCAATCTGGCATTGAAGTGATTCCAGACGTGCTTCGCCTCGTCATCGTATTGTACCCAGGTTGTGTTAGTTTATCGTTTCGGTATCATCTATTATTTTCCGCATACGAGAAAGTCGGATTTTGGCATTGCTAATCACTCCCGAAATTTGGTATATTGGGCCAACTACGCCCTGTAGTGGATCAATTCCGTATTCTTTGTCTTCTGGCAAAACATCGACATAGTGGTTAATCAAATATTTTGTTCCTTGGGTCAATGCTCTAGAGGAGTAACTCATCATGCCGGAAGTTGCGTTCTTTGGCCCACAGGCACCTCTCTATCACGTAGGATTCTATCCACAGGCACAGAATGCAGCCGCGATGCTCGTTTCAGTTTCTGAAGCAGCTTTTTTGGTGTTCCAAGAATTGTTGTTTGTGTATGTATGGCAGAGTCTTGTGTACTTTTAGGCTTTGACCATTGGCAGGATTCTTCCTCAATTCACAACTTGTACACACTGGTCGCCTCTCATCGTCTGTTTCTCTATTGATACTGGAATCGTGGTGAGCAGACTTGTGTTACATACTTTCTTCGGTCAAGCATCCTTGGTGGATCTGGCACGACTCCATGGAATCTGTTCCGCCTTGACGAAGGAAGCTGCCCTGACAAAGAAAGATATTTCGCAACCGTCTGAAGTGTGTCGATACTAATAGTGCTGAACATATCGCCAAACACGGAGGCTAGACACTCGAAGGGAAAGACAGCTAGAGTTGATCTACAATCAGGTTACGGTATGTAGGGTCTGCGCAGCAATGGGCGCCTACTTCCTATTCGGGTCGCAGATTAGCGGAAAACCAGTTGCCATGCAGTACGATAAACCTGCGCGGTATCTTAAACTAACGGCCATACAGATCTACGAAATACATATCTTTCTTTTTTTGGAGAAGTTACTTTGTCTTCATAATGAAAAGTGTTCTCATATTAGGATCAGGTGGTGTAGGAGCCCTCGCATCCTACACTTTGGATCTCAATGGAAAAGTTAGCGTGACCACTATTGTGAGATCTGACTACGAAACTGTTTCCCAAAATGGGTACAAGATTGACTCGGTTGACTATGGTCAAGTTGACTGTTACAGACCCTCAAATATTGTCAGATCTATTGACGAAGCCGTAGCACATGGACCGTATGACTATGTTGTTGTTTCCACCAAAAACACTCCAGATATCTTCAAAACAGAAGATGTAATTGCACCGGCAGTTACCGAGGGAAAAACTCGGATTTTGTTGTTACAAAATGGAATTGGTATTGAGGAATCTGTCTTCGAAAAGTTCCCCAACAATATCGTTTTAAGTGGAGTGTCTATGATCTCGTCCATTAACTATAACGGAAAGATTGATCATGTTGGGCACGATGCGTTGAGGGTTGGATATTTTGAAAACAAAAATATTTCTCAGAAAGAACAAGAAGAGGCCGCAAAAGAGTTTGTCAATTTCTACCATAATGGCAAAAATGACTGTAATTATGATGACAATGTCAAGTACACTAGATGGAGAAAACTAGTATACAACGCCACGCTCAACTCCGTGTGTACCTTGACCAACGTCGATGTTGGGCGTTTGGAATTATTTGGTGGCGTTGACACAATTGTTAGGGCAGCAATGAAGGAAGTTTTAGCTATTGCTAAATCGGACGGGATTATTTTGGACGAGGGTATCATGGAATTCATGATCCGTTCGGATGATGGTGTCTATTACTCCCCTTCAATGTTAGTAGATTTGCGGAAAGGGAATTACATTGAGCTTGAAGTTATTTCCGGCAATCCCGTTCGAATTGCAGAAAGAAATGGAGTAGCTGCACCTACCTTGACTTTGATCTACAATTTGCTTAAAATTGTACAAATGAGAACGAAGGAAGCCAAGGGCGCCATCAAAGTTCCCGAAGTCCGTCCTTTGCCATCTGACCACGGTGAGGTTGATAGGACATTTTAGAAGTTTTGATGAAGAAATGGCCATACTAAATAGGCCCGCCTATTGATTAGGACCAATTTAATTGTATTAGAGAAGGAACTGAGTACTGGTCACTATGATAAACTTAAAACCTCCTTTTGATCCTTAGACGAAGAAATCAGAGACTTGACGTGGTGTGATTCAAGCAGTCCACGTTGAAAATGGTATTGAGAATATGCATAGAGTATTAAAGAATCAGTTTTTGCTTTAAACAACATATATAGGAATAGAGTACTTAATAGAATCAGTACTAAACACAAACACATCCATCAGTATGGATATTACGCAATTATGTATTTAGCACCATTATTGTGAGGCTTATAATTGTTGCATGTAGTTTTTCCTCTTATTCTAATTAATTTATTCATCTCTTTCTTGCTATAGAACTTTACTTGTTATGAACATTTTTGTATATAATCTTTAGTAAAAGGAACAGATAGGTGGTGTCCCGTGTCTTATGTATATCTTGATGCATGGTTCTCTCACCACGTATTTCTCGACTTCGAAAGATTTTGCTGGGATTTATTATGCCTGGATTAATTTGGTCTTCATAAATATCTTTAAAAGGTAAGTGAGAGTTAGCACTACTAAAATCAATTCAAGTTAATTCATTTCTGATTTTTTGAATAATGGCTGACGTGATTTCTTTGCTGGTTTGGAGTCGGTATGACTCAAGAAAAGCCCACTTACGATATGTAACGAAGTAGGAAAAATATTATTATGAACAAAAAAAGGTACCAAAACTGATTTAACATTCTTCTATTACCCGATGCATAGTTACCGGTACTACTGGTCAGTCTCATGGTATATAGTAAATTATGTTCTTGGAAGATATTGGCTCATCTGGGGGTCAAGCCATATTTCCATAATAGGGATTAATGCTAGACTACAATAAAGTACTAGCCTTCATAAGATGAGTTTTCGTTCTCTTTATTGTTTTAATATTCTTATTTTTCTGCAGATAAGCTATATATTAAATCAGAATGGTTTATTGGAGAATGTCCTGGAGCGTCCTGTTATCTAACAAGAGGTAAAAAATTAGTAAAGACAAATAAAGTTACACAAATAAGCTCAGGCAAATACAATTCCTAGACAAATACAATTCCTAGACAAACACAATCCTTTGGGCAAGTAACACTCTGCTCATGTCCAATATTAAAAAATCAGATACACGATCTTCCAGAATATTCCTCTCCTGTTTTGCATCTTAGCATCGTACACTTCTTTGTGCTCAACTTCTTCTGCGTCAGCAATTTCAATTGCACTGATCAAATCGATATCCTGAGGAGGAATCTGCAATTTAGTCCATTCCTTTCTGAAAGTAAGACTTCCAGTGTAAAGAAGAACGATAATAATCAAAGTGATGTACGAAGAGAAAAAGTCGGACGTGCTCCAATTTCCCTTAATAAACACACTGTAGCCATTCGTGAGGGTCAATACAAAGAAGAACACAATTGACGAGTAAGCCCCTATCATTTGGAACGGTGGTCTGTACGGGATTCTGTCATTCAAACCATGGAAGTCAATGACTTTTCTGAACAGGACATAGGTAATTGAGGTGAACATCCAAGAAATAAAACCGGCGATAGTAGCGATATTCGAGAGCCAGCTGAAGACCGTCGAGGCAGAGTTGGAGCAATTAAGATAAGCCAATAGCAAAAACAAACAACTGACGCCGACAGAAAATATCGGAACACCATATTTGTTCGTGTACGCAAAAATCTTAGGAGCATCTTGTTGGAGGGCCATGGAGTACAAACTTCTGGATGCTCCGTAAAGCATAGATGCACCACACGAGTAAGCCGAGGTCAAGATACATGCGTTCACAATATGTGGTAATGTGTGAATGCCGACATTTGTCATTCCAATCACGAATGGAGACGCCGCAGCGGAAGAGGACCCAGAAGCAATTGCTCCCATCAACCTGGAGTCATTGGAGGCAACGATAACACCAATGACCAACACACCCATGATGTAGAAGATGAACAAACGATAAACGAAGCGATGGCATACAATGGGCAAATTTCTTCTTGGGTATTCTGCTTCCGAGGAGCAAGATGTGATCAATTCAGGTGACAAAATAAAAGCAAATCCGGCCTTAATAAGAGCTGTCCAGCACGCCAAAAACTTACCGGTGTTTCCAGGAGCCAAGTGTTCAGTAAACGCACCAGGATGCTGCCAGTACTTAAAACCCAAAACACCATGTTGGTTTGGGCCTCCACCAAAGAAAATTACAATTCCCATTAAGATCAAACCAATGATACAGAGAATTTTGATAATGGACACATAGAACTCTGACTCGCCGAAAAAGTTCACGGGCAAGACGTTAATCAACACCGTCACAACTAAAAAGATGGAGATCCAAATGGCAGAGTTAGCATCCGTCCAATACTCAATGACAAAGGCACAGGCAGTGATTTCCGTAGGAGGAATCATCGCTTGCGCATAGAAAAGATTCCACCCACAAGTAAACGAAAATGACCGACTGACATATCTCCGGGACATTGCATACAAAGATCCTTCACCAGGAAGAGGAAGCAACGTCACCATTTCAGACAACTGGTTCATAACGCACCATACAAATATGGCGATTACTAGATAACCAACAAGTAAACCACCAGGGCCACAAGTTGCTAGAGCAGCACCAGATCCAACAAAAAGACCAGTACCAATTGCGCCACCCAAGGCTATCAACTGCATGTGTTTAGCCTTCAACCCACGCTTTGTTCCTGGGCCACGGTCACTTTTCAGTAACGACAGGAAAGACTCATTGTCAGTGCCGACTTTCCGTTCTTCCAACGGTTGCACCGACACAGTGGGCTCAACTTTTTTGGACATGATCACGTAAGTTGAATGAAAACAATAAGCCCCATTTTTTGTTTCGTACTTATATACCAAGACAATCTTGCCCTGCGGTAATGGTACAACAATTTAGTTGAACCATTTAATGTGTAGGAAAGGCATTTTGCACTTTTGACTTCTCTTATCTTGATAAGGTGATTGGCGAGCCAAGGGCTTTTCCCCACAAGATGACGTCATGGCAATATTGTCAAGACTTTCTCTCAGTTTTACTTCACTACCAGGAATGCTGTCCCCACTTACAGAATTTTGAAGAAAACTGAAAGTCAATATGAATTATGGAAACTTACTTTGGCTAGGATGGATCAACCATAGAATGGATACGAATGGTGAGATGCAGTATCATGTGTTAGACGGTTAATTGTGGTGATAAGATAATAGTGTGTAGAGCACGTCCTGTTCTTTTGTTTTTTCTTTTTTTTCTTCTTATTTTTCTTAGTTGTGTCTTCGATTTCCTTATTATCTCGCGAAAACCTTCTCGTTTCATTTCCCGGTGATATGCAAACTGATAAGCATTATGCACGAGGGGTTAAATGGGTATCTATAGTGAAACGTTTACCACATCTACACATTTCACACCCTGTCCCCCTATTGCCATGTAAATTAAAACACCCATCAGTAGGTCACTATTTCATAAACTCTGTATTAAATGCTCTTTCGGCAAGCTTTCCGCCGTTATGCTACACTTTCTTCAAAGTCCTCATACAGAAGAGGATTGGCCCTTTTCGGTACGGGACTGATGCTTTTGGGCAGTGGAGTTGTGGCCTGGAACAAAGGCACAAATGAGGTTCAATTAGATTCGACATTCTTTCCGGTTTTTGCAGCTTCTGAAGTGGGCAAACATAACCACAAAGAAGATTGCTGGATTGCCATTGATGGTCATGTGTACGATGTCAGTGGATTCTTAGCCAAACACCCCGGGGGAGCCGCTAACATCATGGCGTTTGCCGGAAGAGATGCTACATCGGCTTTCCGGTCCATTCATTCTGAGCTGGTACTTAAAAAGATGAAGGAACATATTTCTTATTTGGGGCCACTTAAGGAAGACGAATATGTTAGCAAGACAAAGGTAGCCGAGCCTAAGAACACCTTTGCCGAAGGCGAGGTACCTCCGCTTGGACAGATCTTTAATTTGCTGGATTTTGAATCGGTGGCTCGTAATATTCTTCCTCATGCCACTTTTATGTACTATGCGACTGGAGCATCCGATGAGTTCACTTTACGTGAAAATCATTACGCTTATTCACGGGTTTTCTTCCGGCCCAAGGTGTTGACAAATGTGGAGAAGGTTTCCACAAGCACAAAAATGCTCGGAATTGATGCCGACATTCCGCTTTACATATCAGGGTTTGCCGGTTCAGCATTGGCACATCCAGACGCTGAGTGGAACTTGCAACGAGCTGCGTTTAAAGAAAATATCGTACAGATGGTACCTAAGCAGCTCTCTATTGACTTTGATGAATTCTTCTCGCAATTACCTGTCGAGCAGGAGCAATGGGGTCAGCTTCATTTCTACACCACAGCAGAATTGGAGGACATGGACTCATACTTAGAGGACTATCACAGCCGAAAAAACATCAAGGGCTTATTCTTTAATGTGGATCTCAATGCATTAGGAAACAGAGAAAAAGATTCAAAATTCAGAGCTCAAGAAGTAGATATGGCTGAAACTTTGCGAGAATTGGCCGACAATAGCGCCGGCCAGTACTGTAAGTCATTTTCCTGGGACCATATTCGAAAGATTGTGTCCAAGACACATTTGCCTGTCGGTTTGAAAGGTGTTCAGAGAGGAGAGGACGTTGTGCTTGCTGCAGAGAATGGAGTGCTGGCAGTTATTTTGTCAAACCATGGAGGGCGACAACTTGATTTTTCCAGACCTCCTCTTGAAGTTTTAGTGGAAGCGAAGCAGATGCTTCGCGAAAAGGGCCTAGAAGACAAGATAGAACTCTACGTGGATGGAGGCATTAGAAGAGGGTCAGACATAGTTAAGGCGCTCTGCTTAGGGGCGAAAGGTGTGGGATTGGGTCGCCCTTTGTTATACGCAATGGCCGGTTACGGCGAGGAGGGTGTCGTACGGGCCATTCAGATTCTCAAGATGGAAATTCTCAATAATATGAGACTACTTGGGGCAAAGAGTATCGATGAGCTAGACGAATCATTTGTGGATACTTCGGGTTTGAAAAGCCGGAATCCCACAATTACCGATAGACTATACGATGAGAATTATTCAGCATTACCGTCAGTATGGAGTAAGTAGCTCAATATTGTGATTGTTTTGTATCTGGTGTAAATTCCCCACTGCCTATTTCCTAGAGCGGTATGTCCTACGCGCTGCCCAGAAAGACCACTTTAAATCACATACATTTCACATACACATAGTGATAGTCGTCGTCAGTATCCTGTGGATAGTGTAAGTGTATTTTTTAAGGGGTTAGCTTTTCCCCTCTTGGTAAATTCCCCATTTTACTGAAGCTTAAATCCTCGTTCCGCCAGCTGCAACAGACCCCATCCCAATCGGGAAATGCGACACCGATAACATTATCGATTTCTGCAAGATAAGACTAGCGCTTAATTCCAAGGTAATCAGCTCTTTTTTGCCCCTTTGTTAAGCGTATTTAAGATCACAGCTCTGTTTCACAACTTTACCTGGTGTATCAATTGAACCAACCCAACTCCACCCAATCCAATCTTCCCTGTGTCCATGACTGTCAAATCGTCGCTTCTTTTTTCCGCAAAGGTTGATAACCACCTTCCCATGGTAGTGGGAGGAAAAGGTAACTACATCACTTTAGAAGATCCTCTCACTCATAAGAGAAGAGAAGTATTTGATGCCACCGGAGGCGCTGCTGTATGTGCATTGGGACATGGTGACGAAGAAATCGTGGCTGAAATGGCGGAGGCAGCGAAAAGTTGCAGCTACAGTTACCTAGCCAATTTCACCAACTATTACGCGGAAGAGTTGGCTTCTTTCTATATCGACAAGTCTCCACCAGGAGCCTTTGCAGCTGCCCTTTTCACGTGCTCTGGTTCTGAATCCAATGAGAATGGAATGAAAACCTGTCGCCAATACTATTTGGAAAAAGGCGAACCAGAAAGAACCATTTTCATTTCCAGAAAGCAATCTTATCACGGGTACACAATCGGATGTCTCTCATTGAGTGAATCTATCCGTAAAGATCCCTTCCGTCCAATCACTTTGCCCAGTGCTCAGGTGCCTAAGGTTTCTCCCGTGTATCCATACAGAGATCAAAAGGCCGACGAAACCACCGAGCAATACTGTCAACGGTTATTGGATGAGATTGAGGAAACGGTTCTTGAGGCTGGGCCAAACAAAGTTTGTGCCATTTTGTGCGAGACACTCACTGGAACCACCTTTGGAACGTCGCCAGCTATTCCCGGGTACTTGCTGGGAATCAGAGCGATCTGTGATAAGTATGGAATTCTTATGTGGTTGGACGAAGTGATGTGTGGTACCGGACGTGCCTCCGCAACGGGAGGGTTGAACTGTTGGGAAAGTTTCCCAGATTTCAAGGGCCCTGACTTGCAAAGTATTGGAAAGACTTTAGGAAGTGGATTTGTCACTATAGCTGGTCTATTAGTCTCTCCAAAAGTGAAGCAAGCATTTGTGGAAGGGTCAAACTACATTCCTGGTGGTCAGACATACCATCAACACTCTTTCAACTGTAAAGTTGCTTTGGCAGTTCAGAAGAAGATTGACAGATTGGGTTTAAGAAAGAACTCCTATGTACAGGGAGAAAAATTAGGAAAGCTTTTAACAGAAATGGCTGGAACCACAAAGACAATTGGGGATGTCAGAGGCCTAGGAGGATTTTGGTCTATTGAGCTTGTTAAAGACAAGGCGACAAAGGAGCCATTTCCTGCGGTTCTCGGCATTGGCGCAAAAATTAGCGCCAAATGCCTTGAAAATGGTATGACAACGCTCGGCTTGGGCGGCACTATTGAAGGAAAACGCGGAGACCATGTTAGTGTAGCACCAACCTTCATTGTGAATGATGAAGATGTTCAATTTATTGCCGAGACATTGATTCAAAGTGTGAAGGAGGTTGAGGCAGAATTAGAGGAAAGTGGTGACTTATAGACGAGGCTTGTGTAAATGCGACGAGTACAGTTTTGTAGTAAACGTATGCAGAATGGGGAATTATCTACGGCATTTTGATCAAATTTTCTTAGCCATTTATAAATTTCTCCATGTGAGTAATGACTGGGGAATTAGCCATACGCGGAAAGCTTATGTGACAGTGAAAGCTTGGCAACGTGCACGTACCATGCGAAGGCGAAGTTAAATCCGATGTTGCACCGTTCTTGCACCCAAGGAAACTGCATATTTCATGCAAATACTCCTAAAGTTTTGCTTCTGTGCAGTTTTACGACACATATTACCAGCCCAGAAAAAGTGTGTTTTCTTGCAGTAAATACCTCTTCCGAGTAAGCGAGAACCCTGCGCCATTCGTTCAGCTTTGGACATTGTTGTCATGATCCTCTTCATTAAAAAAATGAATCCGTGAAAAGAGCCAGTTAATGTAGAGAAAGCAAGAATATGACATTCATTTCGTAGACGTCCGTTGAATATCCCCCCCCACCAAGACTTGACATCTGCATATTACTGCAGCTTACCGCCAGGGCCTCACAATTACCTTCATATGGGCTGCAAACCAAAAAACGATTGGTGCGAGATCGGCATTTCCGACTAGTCAGACCTTGCTGAGACACTAAGCACAAGAATATACAGCACCATGATTTACTTGCACAATCATCACCGGCCCGCATTGCAAACGAAGACCGCCTTCGCCACTTGGTACGGTGAGATTCTCGGTGAAATTTGGAACTGCAACATGACCTAACACTCTCCTTGGTAAGGTTGCTCAAAGGTTGGCTTTTGATTTGCCTCTTTTCTTTTCTCTCACTTAAGCTGACATGCATATCACGATGAAAATTTTATCTATTTCATCGCAACTATAAAAGGGTAGGCAGATTTTGTATTCCTGCCCGTCAGCTGGCGTACTCCAAAAACTATGAGTGACAATTCGGACAAGAGAAGAAGTTCAGATGACGCCGTATTAAACGGCGATGAGACAGCTGTAAATGAAAAGCATCAAAACTACACCAACTTGCGTGTCCAATCAACGGCAAAATCGTTTGGTGTTCGTAAGGCGGAGTTAATGAGTGCCCAATTTGAAGGCATCTTCCCTCGGTCCTTGTTCTATTTCTGCTGTTTTCTATGTGCCTATGTTTATGCGTTGGATGGAACTCTTCGTTATGTGTTCCAAACGTACGCCACTTCCTCTTACTCTCAGCATTCTCTCTTTACTACGGTGAATGTCATTAAGGCGGTTGTTGCTGCCGCTTCTCAACCAACGTATGCTCGGTTGTCTGATTTATTTGGCCGGTTGGAAATTTTTGTTGCGTCGGTTATTTTATACGCAGTTGGAACTGTGATCATGTCGCAAGCTTATGATATCGAACGTTTTGCTGGTGGTTCTGTTATCTATCAATTGGGTTACTCCGGTATCCAGTTGATTTTGGAGGTGAGTTTGGCTGATATGTCTACCTTGAATTGGAGATTGTTTGCCTCATTCGTTCCTGCTCTTCCTTTTATTATCAACACTTGGGTTAGCGGAGATATTTCTTCTTCTTTGCTTGCGGGACATTCATGGAATTACTCTATTGGTATTTGGGCATTCATTTTCCCATTGGCTTGTGTTCCTTTACTTGCGTGTTACCTCTACATGAGAATTAAGGCAGGGCGGACCCACGAATGGGCTGAAATCCGTGCTGAGGAGAAAGCAACCTACAAAGGGTTCAAACACACGATCGTGGATCTTTTCTGGAGAATCGATGTCGTGGGTATCCTTTTCGTCATTTGCGTTTTTGGCTTCATCTTGGTTCCAATGACTATCACCGGTGGTGTAACTCCTGTTGTCGGTGAAAAAACCAAGTGGGCTAGAGCTTCGACTATTGTTCCATTAGTTATTGGTTTTGTTCTCATTCCATTCTTTGTTCTCTGGGAATACAGATACGCCAAGTTCCCAATTGTTCCATATCCTCTTTTGAAGGACAGAGGTGTTTGGTCTGCTCTTATTATTGCATGCTTGGTGAACTTTGTGTGGTACATGCCAAACGATTTCATGTACACTGTTTTAATTGTTGGTATGAGAGCTTCTATTAAGGCGGCTACAAGAATCACTTCGTTGTACTCGTTTGTGTCGGTTATTACTGGCCCATTGCTTGGTTTTGTGATTGTTTACGTCAAGAGAACAAAGTATTTCATTTTGTTTGGCACTGCTCTGTGGATGGTTGCTTTGGGTATTCTTTTCCATTTCAGAGGTGATAACAATGGCCTTGACTCTGAGAGGTATCTCAATGGAGTTATTGGCGGCTTGTGTCTCATGGGTTTTGGAGCTGGTTTCTTTACTTACACAACCCAACTTTCTATTCAGACTTGTACTAATCATGAGTACATGGCTGTGGTTCTTTCCCTTTACTTGGCCTCGTATAACATTGGTTCCGCTTTGGGTGCTTCTGTCTCCGGTGCTATCTGGACTCAGCTCATGTATGATAAAATTAGGGAAAACATGACAAGACTTGGTGTGGATCCTTCGTTGGCGAAGCAAGCATACGAAGCTCCATTCGACTTCATTATCACAAACGTGTGGGGAACTAATGCTAGAATTGCTGTGGTGTTGAGTTATGCAGATATTCAAAAGAAAATGTGTATTGTTGCACTCTGCTTGTGTGTTCCAATGATCGTTGCATGTTTTTTCTTGAGAAACCATCGTTTGGAAAATGTTCAATCCTTGGAAGAAAAGCACTCTCCTACCGAAGGTGTCCATGGTGATAAAAATGCCATCAAGGATTTGGTGGTGGTTAATGACTACGATAAAGATCCACTTTTCGATACTATCAAAAGATTCTTTGGAAGGAAGTGATGCGCTTGTACGTCGATATTTATTTCCTATTATATGTTTAATTTCTAATACTTCAAGTCTTCACTTCATCTCTGATTCTGCCTCTTCAAACATTTTGAAAGTATTTCTTGCATCGTTCTTCATTTGTCTGGCCATCCGGACAATAGGCGAGTTTGATTTATTATACATCACACAGTTGGCGAACATGAGATTGATTTCTCGCTCTAGGTCTTTCACCGTCTCGTATGCTGCTGGTTCCTCCTTTTGTTTCACTGTCTTAAGTATGCTCTTTAAATCTTTTGGCTCGTAAACTACCTGCTCGTAATTATCTGCTGCAACAGGTGTCAAGAATGGGGAAGAAAACCGATGTTCTTCAATAGTCTTGATCAAATTAATAGCAATATTTTGAAATCGTTTATGTTTTTGTGATACCACCAGTGGCAGAAGTGACCGTTTTCTTGTGCTTGTCTCTCTCAAAGCTGTCGTATGTTTGGACTTTTCTAAATTGTGATTAAGTTTGTTTGAAGTCTGCGTACTTTCAATATCCTCCTCTTCTTCTTTTTCTTCTTCGTCTTGGTGCATATCAAGTTTATTTTCTTTTTTATCCTCATTATTCTCGTTTTCACCACTTGAGAGAGATGTTCCATTTTCTAGCACCACCTCTTTCACCTTTGTATCATCTTCCTTTGAGAGATCTTCCAGTTCTGTGTCGGTGTCGTCAGCTTCCTCATCGCTTTCTTCCTCGTCTCCTGTTTCATTACTTGGTTCATTTGTCTCTGTGTCAATCTTTGTCGTAGCCTCTTCTTCCTCATCTTCCTCCTCCTGCTCTTCCTCATCCTCTTCTTCTTCGGCTTCCTCATCCTCTTCTTCTCCTTCCTCAACTTCGGCTTCATTAGTTGTAGCATCAGCTAATTTATCCTCGTCTCGAGAATTCATCTCTCCTGTTTCTACTTGATCCATATTCTCTTCCAATGATTCCCCTGTACTCTCCTTGTCTAAAGCAATCGGTTCTTTCTTGCTAACATGGTCTTCTGGTTCTTCTGTTAACCCTTTCTCATCTTCTTCCACTTCTTCTTTTTCTTCGTTTATTTTGTCTTTCTCCTTTGCATCAGCAACTTTAGCCTCATATCTCTCTCTTTCTCCTTCTCCTTCCTCCTCCAGTTCATTTTCATCATTTTCTCGGGTCTCAGTATCATGAGTCAAGTCCGATGTATTCAGCTGTTGTGTGTTTTTCGGTTGTGATTCTTCTTTCTCTAAGTCATTTTCTTCGACTTCTTTAGGATCCACTAAAGTTTCTTCCTCTATGTCCTTCTCAATCTTATTTTCATTCTCGCAAACTGCGTCGCCATTTGCTGAATCTAACTCCGACAGTTTCCCTCCAATATTCCCTGAAATATGTTGTTTCAGTATACTATTCGTATCTGTGTCAATTTCCATGGATTCTCCTTCAGCTGTTTCAAGATGCTGTGTAATAATGTCGCTCTTTGCTAGTTGCCTATCTAGAGCATCGTCAACATGCATATCATCAGCAGAAGCATCCTCTTTTTGTTCCTTTGCTGTTCCTGGAACAAGATCATGATATTTCTGTGTTAGATCATCAACTTGTCGAACTAACACTTTTGTGTAACGGATGGATGAGTCCACTAACAACCCAGTGAATAGCGATTGAAACTTGTGGGGAACGACTTCAATTTTGACAGTCTGATTGTCGAAGGAAACCAAATTACTGAGATCTGTCTCCAGGATTAAACGTCGAAATTGCGTTTCGTCTATTTCAAGACTATCGCTCGATACCGTATACCCAAAATGTCTTTTGTATTCCTTCACTCGGGAATCCAACAGTTGTAGGAATCCTGAAAGATCAACCACAAGTTCCTGACCTACAGGCGACCTTTCTCGGAGCGTGCTGTTGATTTCTTGAGCCACTAAAACGGTGTTGATGCTGGAAACGGGGTCTTGGCTCATCAAAGATTTGAGTTATTGCATCTTTCCAAACGGGAACATCTGACCTCTTGTCGTGGTCCTGTATACAGTGCGATATAGTAGTTTCGAAATACTTTTAGCAAAGAGTGGCCATGGTAATCATGGTTAGGTATTACAAGTTTGAACGTATCAAGATGAAAGCTAGTCAATAATATCGAGGTTTATGTACTGAGCCAGGGAGGCGCCAGATATATACAATAAGCGTGTGGTGAGTGCCGCAGAAACCATAGTTGGACTACCGCAATAGATAAAATTCCCTGATCATAAGAACATCAAAGCATGCCATTGGACTTCTAGTCTATAAGCTGCTGGATTTAGTTTCTTTGCATGTTTTGCATCAACTTGGCGCTAAAAACGTTAGTGGAGGTTCTTGTACACATTGTAGTTATGTGGCATATACATACTTTTGCTCTTGGAATCTTTGTCCAACTCTTTCACTGTGCTTCAAGAACTTCTCAGAGCACTTAGAAATACATGTAGTTTCCTTGGAGGTCAAGCTGGCAGAAGTGAAATCGTTGACACAGTCATCGAAACATCTGGAGACCAAATTGGAGTACAATCTCATGAAGTCCTTCATTTGCTTTTGTTCAACAATTTGTTGAAACTCTTGTTGTTCTTTAACATTCAACTGATCCATTTTTTGGGCGGGTATCTATCGAGTTCGGTAAGGATTACTGTAGGAACTGCGATTGCTACACTTAGTAGCTAAAAACTTTTCATATTTCGGTACGCGCACGTTAGGTTGGGGTACTTGTGGCCTGGGGTAGTGAGCAATGGAACTACCGGGAAAATGTTTAATATAGAGCCAATTCTTTTCATTAGAAAAAAAAAAGAGAATACAGTAAAATTTTACAGCAATTTATAGAAGCAATATTCCAGAAATTTATAGAAGTAAGCAAGTCGCCTAGTATATACGATTCCCTGTCGTTTTTATATCTATGTACAAGTGATTAGCACTCACAAATCTGAGGTGCTCTAGGAAAGGCAGAGATGTCTTTGATATTCTCCATGGCTCCTAAGTATGCAACAAGTCTCTCGAACCCCATACCAAATCCACCATGAGGAACAGTACCATTTTCCCTAGTAGAGAGGTACCATTGAATGACGTCAGAATTCATTCCTCTTCTTTCAACTTCCTGGTGCAATTCCTTAAGTCGATGTTCTCTCAACGATCCGCCCACAAGTTCTCCGAGCTCAGGTACAATCAAGTCAAAGCAAGCAACTGTTGGAAAATCTGGGTCGAAATTGGTGGAGTGTGGCATGTAAAAGGGTTTTTGTTCCAATGGATAATCTGTGATGAAAACAGGAGATTGGAAATGTGTACCAGCGATCCATTTCTCATGCTCGGTCAGAATGGAGTCTCCCCAGGCCAAGCGGTTTTTCAGGCGGCCTTTATTTTTGACTCGATTTATGATTTCTATCGCCTCTTTATAAGTAATAACGGGCCATGGATTCTCGCTGAGTATTGTTTGAAACCGTTGTTGAATAGTTTCCCTGTCCGATTTGGAATATCTCGAGTTAATTAAGTCACCAAGACCTCCGGGATGAGAGCAATCTTGTTGATTCTTTAATTCCTGAACAATTGACCGCATCAATCTTTCAACAAACCCAGTCAATTGTTCAACTTTATCAACATAGCACATTTCTGCCTCGAGCATCCAAAACTCACTCAAGTGTCTATTAGTATTCGATTGCTCTGCTCTGAAACATGGAGTGAGCGTCCATACTCGATTTAAAGAAAGTGCAAGAACTTCAAGATGAAGTTGTGTAGATACTGTAAGGTAAGCTTCTGTCCCGAAGAACCCATTTTCAGACTTGTCTTTCTGATTCATTGGTTCAATAGCAAACATCTCGCCCGCCCCTTCGCAGTCTGAAGAAGTGATCAAAGGAGGTGCTACTTTGGTAAATGCATTTTCATGGAAAAACTTCGATGCAAGAGATTCAATCTGAGATCGGAATCTCAAGATTGACGCTAGCAATGAAGTCCGGTGACGAAGCGTAGGAAGACTACGTAAAAACTGTAAGCTTTGAGCCTTCTTCTGGATTGGGTACCCATCTGGAACCAGCCCAATAATTTGTAACGAATGGTTTGGATTGCACTTGTCGTATTGAAGTTCATAAGCCTGTTGTCCCTTTGATTCTTTCCACTCACCACTAACACTGACACTCTGGCCAACTTTGAGGTCAGTATCTGCGAAAACATCGTCTGGGTTCTCGAAAACAACATTAAGAGTTTGGCAGTTTGTTCCGTCTGAGATATCAATGAAGCCAATATTCTTGAAAGATCTGATGGATTTGATGTGGCCCTGTGCAGTCACCTGACTATTGGTAGCAGGAGGATTTGTCAAGATTTCATGCAAGGACTTGGTTAGATCTGAGAGGTATTTCTTCTGATTCGATCGAAAGATGCTTTGTCGTAATGCTGGTGTGCGGAGGTGGCGGTACATCTTTGATGGGCACTTATTCACAGTAACGATTTCTCAAATTGGTGCGAAAGATGTAGTGGTCAGGAAATATGTTTCAGTAGAATTAATCCCCAGAGTTCTGACAGGCGAAGAGGAAAAAATCATTTCATGATTCAAGAGCAAAATAGAAGCAGATGAGAAATGCATTCGTCGTTTTTGGATTTGCTTTTTTTCCTTTAAGATTTGTGTTTTCATACTGAAGTTTGGTTGAGTCACAGTGCTGTCAGACTTCGCATGATGACTCAACTACTTCGTCATTTTTAAAACACAAAACACAAAGAAAAAATAACCGAAGCAGTTAAAATGTGAGTGAATAAATATGAATGAAAATTGAAAAAAAAAAAATATGAGTGAAAATAAAAAAATTCATCAACGCTAGTCCATTCGCCCTCCTAGTATATCTTCCTAATTCGCGACGCATTATCTTTCACCTTATCTATCCTGGGCATAAGCACAATAAATAACTGCCCATAGAAAATGCATTCCCACCATTCCCACAGTGGGGACTACGTGTCCCATGCCAGTGGGAGCTTGGAGGAAATGGTAAAAATTGCTAAAACAAAAGGCTTTACTCATTTCTGTCTTACCGAGCATATGCCTCGTCTCAGTGATGACTATCTATATCCTGAGGAATTGGAAAAGTCATACACTAAATCGAATTTGTTTGAAAACTTTGAGAATTACCTCAAACATGCCCGGAGAATACAATCAGAGTCTGATGAAGAAATGAAAATTTATGTTGGTTTTGAGGTCGAAGGTATTGATATGGCCCACATTGAATTGGCCAAGAAGTACCGGGCCCAAACTGATATGTGTGTGGGGTCAGTGCACTACGTTCATGGGATTCCAATTGATTTTGATACGGAGAATTGGGTTGCTGCTCGAGCCGCATCTGGTGGCACCTCTCGGAAACTTTTCAAGGATTACTTCGATCTTCAGCTCACCGTGCTTAAAGAGCTTCTGCCTGAAGTTGTTGGACACTTTGATTTGATTCGTTTGTTCCAAACCGACGAAATTGATCCCACCACACTGAAACGTGAGCGAGAGGTCAATATCGAACATGATTGGCCCGAAGTTTGGGAGGCTGTAATGAGAAATGTCGATTTTGTGGTGAGCTATGGTGGGCTTTTTGAACTCAATTCCTCTGCCATTCGAAAAGGTTGGGATACGCCGTACCCTTCAAAAATATTTTCTGACGCTATACTTAAACGCGGCGGGAAGTTCTGTTTGTCTGATGATTCTCATACTTATCAACAAATAGGACTCAACTATCATAAAGTTTGGAAGTATATTGTTGAGGACTTAAATTTGGAGAGTATCTACCATATCGAAAAGGACCCCAATGGTTGCACTATTGTGGTCGAAGACTCTGTCAAGGAATTATCCAAACTGGTGTTCTGGGACCAATACAACTAAATATAATTACAAGATGAATCATTAAATATTTGAATAATGCATCGCAATATAATGCACGATTAGTATGATCTACCAAACATGCAGTAGGTGACGGCCTTCTTGTCACATCTCACACACTTTTGGTTTTCCTTCAACGCAGGTTGGTCGTATGGAATACACAAAGATTTGGCACCCATAGATGGAGCTCTTTCGTCGTACTCCTCATCTTCACCGTCATCCTTCTTAGCGGATGCATCCTTGATTTCGTCCTCACACTCTGGGACACCACACCATGGACTGAGAATAACATTCTTTGCGTTCAAAGTTGGTACAAAGTCTTTCCAGTCCTCAACCAAGACACGGTGTTCGTCAAAGTCCTTGCGAGCCTTTTCCAATAAACCCTTTTGGATAATTTCCAAGATCTCTGGGATTCTGGTGTGCAACTCGTCCAATTTAACCACGTACTTCTCGTTGGTGTCACGTCTGACTGCAGTAACTTGGCCAGCAGCCAAATCCTTTGGACCGAATTCAACACGCAATGGGACACCCTTCAACTCCCAGTCAGCGAACTTCCAGCCTGGAGAGTAGTTGTTTCTGTAGTCACCAACAACTCTAATGTCAGCGGCAGCCAAAGCTTCTTCAACCTTTTGGGCACCGCTGTTGATTGCATCTCTTTGTTCAGTGGTAGTCTTGGAAGTCAAACCAACAGGGATAACAACAACTTGAGTTTGAGCAACACGAGGTGGCAAAACCAAACCTCTGTTGTCGGAGTGAGTCATTATCATGACACCAATAACACGAGTGGACAAACCCCAAGAGTTTTGGAAAGCAAACACTCTCTCCTTGTCTGCACCATCTGGGTTTTCGACGGAGATGTTGAACATCTTGGAGAAGTTGGTTCCCAAGTGGTGAGAAGTGGCACCTTGGATACCTCTACCGGTGGCAGCAATGAAACCTTCACAAGTAGTGGTGTAGTCAGCACCGGCGAATTTTTCGTTCTCAGTCTTCTTACCCTTGATAACTGGAACAGCCAACAATTCTTCGTAAATGCCCTTGTACAATTCCAAGATTTGGTCAACCTCGGTGGCAGCACTCTCCTTAGTCAAGTGAGCAGTGTGACCTTCTTGCCACAAGAATTCTCTAGTTCTCAAGAATGGCTGAGGGTGCTTGAATTCCCATCTCACCACAGAATTCCATTGGTTCAATTTCAATGGCAAGTCACGGTGGGATCTGACCCATTTGGCATAGTAGGGGTACATAACAGTTTCAGAAGTTGGTCTAATGGCAATATGTTCATCCAATTCGGAAGAACCGGCACGAGTAACCCAGGCAACTTCAGGAGCAAATCCTTCAACGTGATCTTTCTCCTTCTCCAAAACTCTAGAGGACACGAACATTGGGAAGTAGGAGTTTTTGACACCCATCTTCTTGATTCTAGCGTTGAACCAGTTCTGAATTTCTTCCCAAACAAAGTAAGAGTTTGGTCTCAAAATGTAACAACCAGAAACGTCATAGTAGTCCAACATTTCTCCCTTAACCACGATTTGAGAGTACCAAGTAGAGAAGTCCTTAGTCTTGTCCACAGTAATACCAATCAATTTGGCATCCTCCAATTTAGCAGCATCCTTATCTTTTTTTGCCTGACTCTTTTTAGCATCCTTAGCAGGTGGAGCAGGCTCTGGAGCAGAAGCTTCTGCTTCGAAATCCACAGAAAGAACCTCAATACCTGTGCTTTGCAAATACTCATTGATAGTCTTAGCAGGCACACAAACCTTTGCCAGTTCAGTGGCCAATTCTAACACTGCATCAGCAGGAGCAGATGTGATTCCTTCGTCAACAATAAGCTTGATTTTGCCCGCCAAGTCTTTGTTCAAGTTGGCAATAGACACCTCCTTAGAAGAAGTAGCAAAGAATTCTTGGATCAAGTCATCCTTGGCCAATCTTGGTTCCTTCACGCCAGCAGCCTTTGCAATGAGTCCAGATGGGGTCGAGGTGGAGTGCAATGCAAACACCACCACAGGAACTGGGGTAGCGGTCTTTGCAGTCTTTGGCTTGAATATCAACGTCTTTGTAGCAAGAGCATTTTCTGCACTCACAGTAGCCAAAGAAAGAGCGGCTAAAGATTGTTCAAGGGCCATTTGAGTAACTTAGTGGAGATAAGAATTGGACAAGTGGGTAGAAAATTTTGGCTTTGAATCGCGCACACTGTCACCATACTAAGACAGCGAGAGGACATACTTTTAGTCTAAGTACTGTTTAGTTTTATAACTGTTTTCAGTGTCGTTTCTATGAATTTCTCTTCTTGCATTACATGTTGCTTTCTTTCTGCTTACCATTTTTCCTTAGTAGAAATTTTGTATTGATGTGGTCTTTCGAGCTACAGATTTCTCGATTGATTAAGCATCTCAAGACATTCTGTCGTTCAAACTTGTTGAACCGTGTGACTACTCTTATGTAATCCCTGTGAAGATGCAAAAGAAGAAACCAAAGAAAAAGAGAAATTTTGTAAATTAGTTGGGAATGTGTGTTTCTTGTTTGAATCTAACGGACAATACCCGTTTCCATTTTTTTCACCAACTCGCGTTATTAGGGCAATTTACATATTTGAAAACATACTTGAAAGACTATGTTCTTGAAGTTTATGGAAGCGGCAGCAAATGTGGAAGTATACGTTAATTGTACTTTGGGTATCTCTATATATCTTAATTTTCAAAATTTTCTTACTTTTTCTGATAATTCTTTTTTCTGTGCTTTACTAGGGCTGGATGTGTCACAGGAACTCAGAAGCCAGAATACAACCGATGAAATTGAAAAACATAGAATCCGTCACATTTTGAGGAGAGTGACGAGACAATCTGAATCATGTTTCCTTTTGACTCATCTTTCACTCAAAATTCGTATAATGAATTTGGCTTGTAGATGACTCTTCAACCCTCTGAACGTTTTAAAAGTACACGACCGCGGAGCGTACGGTATTTAAAAAAAAAATCAAGTCTCTTTGTCGAAATCACTAAACATGACTCAGATTTACGTCAACGAGAAAACTGGCGTTGACAGTGCCGAAGTCACTGGAACACAGGACACGCCATTCCAAACACCAGCATTTGCGTTGTTTGTCCAACCAGACGCTAAGGTATTCGTCTACAAGCAGAAGGAGGATTCTGAAGAGTATGAGTACGCCGAGATTTCTGCTTCTGCCTTAAAGAAGGCCAAGAAGGGTGCGGATGGATTGAAGAAGAAGCAAGAAAAACAAGCCAAGGCTGCTGAAGAACAAAAGAAAAAGCAAGAGGAAGCTGCTAAGAAAATGGCTGAGTTGGATTTGATCAAGATTGTCGAAGACAAGTCTTTACCTCAAGCTAAGAAAATCAAATTGAGAGCAATTCAAGAAAACATCGGCTCCCGTGTTCTTGTGCAAGGTTGGGTCCACCGTTTCAGATTGCAAAAGGGTGTTGCTTTCATCACTTTGAGAGACGGTACTGGCTTTATCCAGACCGTTTTGACCGGTGACTTGGCCAAGGCTAGAGTCACCCAAGAATTGACTTTGGAGTCAACAGTCCTGATTAAGGGAGTCATCGAGAAATTGCCAGAGGGAAAGACTGCTCCAGGTGGTGTTGAGTTGAAGGCTGACTACTATGAAGTTGTTGGCTTGGCCCCAGCTGGTGATGAAGCTTTCACTAACAAGGTTCAAGAAAACGCTGACCCATCTTTGTTGTTGGACCAACGTCACTTGACTATGAGAGGTGAAACTTTGTCTTCCGTCTTCAAAGTAAGAGCTGCTTTGTTGGCTGCTATGAGAAGATTTTTCTCTGAGGAGGGCTTGACCGAGGTTACTCCACCATGTATGGTTCAGACTCAAGTTGAGGGTGGTTCCACTTTATTCAAGTTGGACTACTACGGAGAAGAAGCTTACTTGACTCAATCGTCCCAATTGTACTTGGAAACTTGTTTGCCAGCATTGGGAGATGTCTACTGTGTTCAAGAATCCTTCCGTGCTGAAAAGTCTCACACCAGAAGACATTTGTCCGAATACACTCATGTTGAGAGTGAATTGTCATTTTTGTCCTTTGACGACTTGTTAGACCACTTGGAAAGACTCTTCACCACTGTAACTAAATACGTAATGGAAGATCCAATTGCTGGTCCATTGATCAAGAAGTTGAACCCAAAGTTCGAGGTTCCAAAGATGCCATTCAAGAGAATGGCCTACGTTGATGCATTGGAATGGTTGAACGAAAACGGTATTCCAAACGAAGAAGGTGAAAAGTTTAAGTTTGGTGACGACATTGCCGAAGCCGCAGAAAGAAGAATGACTGACACTTTGAACGTTCCTATCTTGTTGACCCGTTTCCCAGTCGAAATCAAATCTTTCTACATGAAGAAATGCGCAGATGACCCTAGAGTCACTGAATCGGTTGATGTGTTGATGCCAAACGTTGGTGAAGTGACTGGTGGCTCTATGAGAATTGATGATTACGAAGAAATGGTCGCAGCTATTAAGAGAGAGGGTCTCGATTTGGACTCCTACTATTGGTTCGTCGACCAGAGAAAGTACGGTACTTGTCCTCATGGTGGTTATGGGTTGGGTACTGAGAGAATCTTGGCTTGGTTGTGTGACAGATACACAGTCAGAGAGTGTTCCTTGTACCCTAGATTCAGTGGCAGATGTAAGCCATAATCGCATCGCATCCATGCTCCATGCGACAGCATAATTTGTACATTGTATTAATTGGATATAATTTTTTATTTTTTTTTAGAGACATACCTTTTTTATTTGGCTAAATGAACTTTAGATAATCTATTTACCATTTATTATTCTTCATATATTGAACTTGTCATCCTTAAGCTAATAGTGTGCAACACAAAAGTTTCCTGCATGACTGTGACTAATTCGACAAAGCCGTTCCTAATTGGGTAATGGTGGGCGTAGCCGCGATGACGAATCATTAGCCAATGTGATAAATAGGCGCTGATAACCCACTTGAAAATTTTCTTTTCCTTTTATCACATAAAAGTACAGAAACAAATTTTAAATATCTTTCACAAAGATGTCCAAACCAGCTGAAGCAAAATTGTGGGGTGGTAGATTTACTGGCGCTACTGATCCTTTGATGGATCTCTACAATGCGTCCCTTCCTTATGACAAGAGAATGTTCGACGCCGACTTGACAGGCACGAAAGTTTACACTCAAGGCTTACAAAAGCTTGGGTTACTTAACGAGGAAGAATTGAGCAAAATCCACAAAGGCTTGGAGGAAATTAGAAAGGAATGGCAAGATGGAACGTTTGTTGAAAAGCCAGGAGATGAAGACATCCATACTGCCAATGAGAGAAGATTAGGAGAGATTATTGGCAAGAACATTGCTGGAAAAGTTCACACAGGGCGTTCTAGAAATGACCAGGTGGCCACTGACATGAGAATATACGTTCGTGAGTCATTGAGCAAATTGCTCGAGTTCTTGAAGGGCTTTATTCAGAGCATTTTAAAGAGAGCAGAAACTGAAATTGATGTGTTGATGCCTGGATACACACATTTACAGAGAGCACAGCCTATTAGATGGGCACACTGGCTCTCCTCATATGCCACCTACTTTACTGAGGATTACAAGAGACTTAGTCAGATCTTGGAAAGAATGAACCAATCACCATTGGGAGCAGGAGCATTGGCTGGTCACCCATACGGTATTGACAGAGAATTTTTGGCAGAAAACTTGGGATTTAATAGTGTTATTGGAAACTCCCTAACTGCTGTTTCGGACCGTGATTTTGTTGTTGAAACCTTGTTCTGGTCATCTCTTTTTATGAATCACATTTCCAGATTTTCTGAGGATTTGATTCTTTATTCTTCTGCCGAATTTGGGTTTGTTCAATTGGCAGATGCTTACTCTACTGGCTCATCGTTGATGCCACAAAAGAAGAACCCAGACTCCCTCGAGCTTTTGAGAGGTAAATCAGGACGTGTTTTCGGTTCTTTGGCAGGATTTTTGATGTCATTGAAATCAATTCCTTCCACTTACAACAAAGATATGCAGGAGGACAAGGAACCATTATTTGACGCTTTAACAACCGTGGAACACTCCATTTTGATTGCCACTGGGGTGATTTCCACCTTGGCTATCAATAAAGAGAAGATGGAAGGAGCATTGACTATGGATATGTTGGCTACCGACTTGGCCGATTACTTGGTCAGAAAGGGTGTCCCTTTCAGAGAAACTCACCACATTTCGGGAGAATGTGTACGGGCAGCGGAGGTGAATAAATTGTCAGGAATAGACCAGTTAACTTTTGAACAATTCCAACAAATCGACTCCAGATTTTCTGAAGATGTTCACGATGTTTTTGACTTCGAAGTGAGCGTTGAAAGAAGAGACGCTACTGGAGGAACCGCCAAGTCTGCTGTCTTAAAACAATTACAAAATTTGAGCAACCAACTCTAAAACTCCACACATACAATTACCTATACCTCTATGCACATTAAACTCTACCCTAACTAACTGTGATTAGTGTTCCAGAGACACTGATCTTGTGGCAGACAAAGATCTAAATGCAGGACTTGACCGTTCACTTTGTATAAACGAAGCGTATTCGTTTAAGAGAAACTTTGAACTTTCTGGCAATTCAATTTCTTCTAATGCAAGGGGGCCTCTCAATTTGATGCACTTTGGCGCCATTTCTAATTTATCTTGATGTGGCGTGATGGTGAGCTTGTAGTTCTCGTTTTTGTGATGAGCCATATTTAAGTCCAAGAATGGGTATTGGGGACTGGTGGTGATAATGGTAGTAGTAGATGAGACTGATGTTCTGTGCATTTTATGTGAAATGCAAATATAAATTAGTTAGATGGAAAGATGGGAAGGGGCTTAGGAATTGATGTTATTTTACCACAGATAATTGTAGCTACGAGGGAAATGGAAGGTCATTTTATATGGGGACTTTTTCCACGTCAAGCCTAGACCATGAACAACGCACAGACAGACAAAATTTGTTCGCTGCATAAATCTTGTGCTGCGGACTGCATCCAGGCCTATGTTCGTTTTAACAAGACAATGGACTGGGAACCGTGGTTTTGGTTTCTTTTCTAGGGTTGCTAACAACAGAAAATTTATGGCTACTTGACGTTCTTTTTTCGGTGATATGAAAATAATTTGAATCACTATTTTTGTTTCTATTGGTGAAAATGTTTTGCAAAATATGTAACACATTAGCAACTAGTTTGATGCTAAATGTTGGCACGTTTCGTCAACGTGAAGAATCATGCATGAGCGCTTAACTGAAACGTTCCATATTTCTTTTTTCATTTGTTTTACCTTGACAAGTAACTGGAAATGGGCCCACGGATATTTTATTGGTAAATAGCGTATTAAAGACCTGCAGAAAAGATCAGGTACTCCGACCACCACAGAAATCATGCATTAAAGATTCCTGTTGCAAAACGTTTTGCAGCCTTGAAACCCTCTAACACATCCCTCTATCGGTATAAAAGAGCTGCAAGTGACGAGAAAAGAGAGAGACGGGTCAACTATACAGTGAGAGATATAGTGGGTTTTTTTGCTATAAAAGAAGCTCATATCTGTCAAAGATTATTCTTATTTTTAATCTGTGAATTGCCGAGATTCGTATTGCGATTCCGTTGTTTCATTCACAATAGGCAAATAACGGCTTCCAGCTATTATGGATTTAGCAGCGAGTGCAATATTGTCTGCACAACAGCAACTCGTAAGTCTCGTCAAGAAAATTGGAGATGTTCGACCCGAACCCGATTCTGTCTCAGATACGGAAGCTGCAGATTTGGCTCAGTTAGTTGCTCAACTCTTGGTAATACAAACTGGTGACGTATCCGTTGATTTTTTGGAACCGCTTGCAAACTTGATATCCCTTTATCCTCAACTGATCCCCTTGAAAACTGCTTTCAGTCGTCTTGTAAGTATGCACTACCTTCAAGCAAATCTTACTGTCAATTTACACAAGATTCTCCACACAACAGACAGATATATCATTCCCGAATGGTGGCCTGTAGTACCTAAATTGATATCAAAAAATGTTCTGCTTTGGAATCTTTCGACTACATTCGAATACCAGGATACTGAGGATGCATGGTTAGTTTGTGAATTACTTCCAGTGGCTATTGAAGCACTTAACATCTTTAAATCAATTCACGAATCAAAAGATATTTTGGAACCTACTCAGGCTCGTGAAATACTTCAGATCATGTACAGGGGTACAGAATTCCACGAGTTGATGTGCTTACTCTTGTTTCATGATGCTATTGTCTCTGAAAAGATCAAGACTGCAGCCACGAACAAGGTGCGCACTCCTGCTCAAGTTCATGCGGCAATAATCCTTCAAATGGTGTTACTGCGTCCCTGCATTTTGCAGATTGCTGACTTCACTTACTCATTGCCTGGAGCAGCAAGTTTCGCATCTTGTTACACGGCGACTCAAAAAAGTGCATTCCACATTGCCACAGAAAAGCCATTTCAATTAATTATTGATGTTTTGAATCAGGGTCCCAGATTCAAATTAAATCAGTGCGCATTTCTTTCACCTGGTTTAGCGATTTCTTGTCAAGTCGTTGACAGTTGGTGTAAACAGAAGTCAAAAATATATGCAGAATTTAACGCATATTCCCAGACAACTAACTTACTCTCAGTATTGGCAGATGTGGGATACGTTGTTTCACATAACTTAGTATGTCTCGAACATTCTAATAACTGCATTTTGATTCCGGTTTCGGCTAAAATTGCACATTGGGAGTTACCTCCTGTGGCCAAGCCAAATTATTTTTTCGCAGCAAAGGTGGAAGCTAAGGAAGAGCAAATCATGCAGTATGCCAACGATCTAAATGAATTAAATCAATGCTTGCTTTTGATTCTCAAGTCAATCAGAGTCATATTGATTGATGAATTCCAATCGCATATGACAAGCTTAAATTCTACCGCCCTTGTGGAAAAATTATTGGTTTTTAAGATAGAACATCTATTGGGCTTTTTGATAGCTGTTTTGAGTACAGGCAGTAATGTAAAGTACGGCAAGTCAGATGTTGATCTCAAACTTAATCTTGTGACTGCCGTATTTCAAGAGATGTTAGGTGCAATACAGAATGAATCACTAGTGTGGATAACTCTTTTCAATCTTGCCAATGATCTTTGTTACTCGGAAGTGAGACTAGTTCCGACCATTGAAAAGTTGTACTTGAGACTAGCAACAATCATTGGCGAATCAAAGGAAAAGCTGTTCTTACAAAGTGGTGTTAACCTTTTTTTCTCGACGTTTCATGCTGGCTCAAACAAAGACGAGGCAAGTGCGCAGTACAAATGTGAAGCACAAATTGTGCACGTGAGTGAATCAGAAATAAAGCATCTGCTTAATACATTCAAGCTGTCAAAAGATGCATCTGATACGACAAAAAAAAGTCTAAATCATTCAATATGAGCTCATCAGGTGGTTTTGACAAGCTGGAAACTCAATTTAAATAGCGGCGTGTATAATTTGATCACGTGATAGAAATTTTTCGCGGGTTGGAGATGATCATCTCTCATCTCTCACGCTCATTCTTACGAAAAATACTTGATATAGAACGGCAGTATGGTTTTGAAATCAACATCTGCTGGAAATGTTTCCGTGTACCAAGTGGCGGGCTCGAATGTGTCCCGTTCTTTACCCGATTGGATTGCAAGAAAAAGAAAAAAGGAATTGAAACACGATTCCGACTATATGAACAGAGTGGAGCTTATTCAGGATTTTGAGTTTAGTGAAGCGTCGAACAAAATCAAAGTTTCGCCTGATGGCCAATTTGCGATGGCAACTGGAACATACAAGCCCCAGATTCATGTTTATGATTTTTCCAATTTATCCCTTAAATTCGATAGACATACCGATAGTGAAAATGTTGATTTCCAAATATTGTCAAATGATTGGACTAAATCTGTGCATTTGCAAAACGATCGTACCATCGAATTTCACACTAAAGGTGGTATCCATTACAAAACCAGGATTCCAAAGTTTGGAAGAAGTCTAGCATTTAATGCCACAAATTGTGATTTACTTGTGGGTGCTTCTGGAAATGAATTATACAGATTGAATTTGGAACAAGGAAGATTTCTCAACCCCTTAGTTTTGGATACAACCGAGGGTGTCAATTCGGTAGAGGTAAATCCAATCCATGGATTGATTTCGGCCGGTCTAGAAGACGGTACTGTTGAATTTTGGGATCCTAGAAGCAGACAAAGAGCTGCCAAGCTATTTGTGGCTGATCAACTTGGGGAATCTTGTCAAGTCACTGCCACCACGTTTCGTAACGATGGCTTGAATTTTGCTTGCGGAACTTCTCAAGGTAAGTCGCTTATCTATGATTTGAGAACGTCAACTCCATCTGTCGTGAAGGACCAAGGTTATGGCTTTGAAATCAAGAAAATCATTTGGATAGACGAAAACAGCAGCGATGCTAACAAAATCTTGACTTCGGATAAGAGAATTGCGAAGTTGTGGAATAGATTTGATGGTAAGCCATATACTTCTATGGAGCCAAGTGTGGACATCAATGACGTTGCATATGTGAAAGAGAGTGGAATGTTTTTCACAGCAAACGAAGGTATTCCTATGCATGCATTCTACATTCCAAACTTGGGTCCAGCTCCTAAATGGTGTTCATTCTTGGACAACATCACTGAAGAATTAGAAGAAAAACCATCTGATAGTGTTTACTCGAACTTCAGATTTATTACTCGTGATGAAGTTTCTAAACTCAACTTGACACACTTGATCGGTTCGAATGTTTTGCGGTCTTACATGCATGGATACTTTATCAACACTGAATTGTATGACAAGGTTAATTTGATTGCTAATCCTAACTCATTCCAAGACCAAAGAGAAAGAGAAATCAGAAAGAAAATTGAAAAAGAAAGAGAGTCCAGAATCAGAAGCACTGGTGCAGTTACGAAGACGAAGGTACAAGTTAACAGAGACTTGGCTGCCAAATTGCAAGAGAAGCCTGAAAGTAATGTTATCGACGATGATCGTTTCAAGGAAGTGTTTGAGAATCCAGAGTTTGCAATCGATGAAGAATCCCACGAATATAAACAACTTAATCCTGTTCGGGCTACGAAGGATATTACTGTCACTGAAAAACCTCGTGCGTTGACCGCCGCCGAAGAATCGGATGAGGAGAGAATGAATGAAGACCGTGGTGATGCTCAATCTGAGTCTGAATCTGAGTCTGAGGACGAGGAAGAACTTGATGCTAAACAAAAGCTTAAGGTTCAAAAAGAATTAAAGAAATTGAAGGAGAGGAAACGGAAAGAAGAAGAAGCCGCACGTTTCATGAATGAAATGAGGGCAGTCACCGAGAATGAAACCGAAGCTAAGAGGAACGAGTCGTTTGGTAAGCAAGTACGCTCACTCAACAAGGTGGAAAAAAACAAGAGCATGCACCGTCAAAACACCAGAATGCGCCATCACGGCAAGGGTGAAATGGAACTCACATTTGAACCAGCTAAGAAAGAGAAGAAGACAAGATTCCGCGTGGACCACTCGGAGAATGAGGATAACGAGGATGCGGAACAGAAGAACGGCAGAACCAAACAACGTTTTGCCGGACGTAGAAGTGCATCAAGAAACCAATTCCGTGGTATGTAAGGGTAAGATAAGGTTATATATACATATATTTTTAAGCACGAAAGGTAATAAGGAGCAAGAAGTTGTGCCGATGTGCTCTCGATGTTGGTGTGTATGTGGCTGTACTACTCACTATCGCATCGCAATAGCACACTGAAAATAATATCGGAGCGTTAGAGTGATAATCCTGCGATCCCATTGCATCTCTTATAACACGAAAATGTCGAGAAATAAAGAAAAAGCCAACTCGCTCCTAAATCGGTACCATGCTCAGAAGAATAAAGAGGCTGGTGTTCTAGAATCCAATCCCAGCCTTCGTCCTACATATGTCCAATCAGTGGATTCTCTTCCACAAGCTGAACGATGGAGACAGACTATCATGTCGGAGATATCGACGAAGTTGACCAAAATAAATGACCCAAGTATCTCCGAGGCGGAAATTAGAGATCTCAACGATTCATTAAATAAGCTACATCGGGAAAGGAGGGCATGGGATCATCATATCAAGAAATTGGGTGGAAACGATTATGTAAACTATGGGCGAAGAGCTCAAGGAGTGGCGCATAACGGTGTACGCTACTATGGCAGAGCTCGAGACTTGCCAGAGGTAAAGCAACTTCGAACTGATAAGAAGCAACTGACCAAAGAGGACACAAAGGAGCACAAACCGAACTTGTCTTTGCAGTATTATGGCGTGATGAACAGCCGGGACTGGAATATCAACCCAGTAAATGTTACAGTGTCAGATGTGCAAGCATCAATAAATGGTGCGCTTGACGAAGCATTCTATGAGACAGAGCCGGTCCTAAAAACGGCCAACCTTCCTACGAATCGAGATGTGGAGAAATGGTTGGTGGACCGGAGAAAGAAGGAACTTTTAGCGGAACTTGCTCTCAAATAGGACTTTGAGGAGGAGCAAGAAATGGGTAAGCGAGGGAGTGGGATGGTAACGAAAAGCACGACTGTGCAGTAAGAAGCAAGAGATAACGTATCTAGAGACAGGGAAAAGAGATTACTAATGCGTAAGCGGAAATATATTGAAAAAATACTGACATTCCTTTACTATGATTATTATGACAGTGATGGGACTGTAGTACATGTACCTGTCCAGCTCAGCCCAGTCAAACAGAGTCCAGCTCAGCATGTCCATGAACACGAACACAAATAGTTTGCCATTTCAATTACGTAAAAACCTTACCAATTCAAAACCAGATTAATTGTCGTAGTACTTCAAAAGCGAGTCAATAGAATCCACAATAGTTACGTCAGACTCCATATACTGTCGTTCAGTTTCGGCCTCCTTTTCCGGGTAAACACTCCGGCAGCAGCTCTTCACAACGAATGTGTTGAAGCCAGATTCCAGACAGTCGATGGCAGAATTGAGAACGCAAAAATCATACGCTAAGCCTGTGAACACAACGTCTGTAATTTGGTTCTCTTGAAGAAAGTCTGTCATCTCTGTCTTATGCAATTTCCAGCAGTCACAGAAACACAGGTAATATTCTCTGTCCTTCAAGTATCCCTTCTTCACTAAAGCAGTGGGAAGTTTCCCATGAAGATTATCAAAAGCCCTGAGAACATTCAGTTCTACAGAAGCACCAAACAGATCTTGAACACAATGGTCTGGCCAGACCACCTGCTTTTGAGTCTTCACCTTGCCCGTCGTACAGCTTTTTTCCCCAAGAGGGTGGGCAAATTCCACTTCGGAATATGGCTCGACATTGTTATTAGAAGCAAACAGACAATGGTCGGCAGGATGCCAATCTTGGGTCAAAACCACCGCCTGCCAAGGGTACTTTTCAGGCTTGAGAATCTCACAAATTGCATCAATAATCTCTCTCCCGCCTGATATTGCAAGAGATCCATTGGGTGGCAAGAAATCTTCTTGTACATCAACCACAACTAACGCAACCCTAAGCATCTTAAGTACAAAATAGTGTATCAAGAAATCCAACTAGAAATGAAATGCTAATGACAAAAAAAGTGACTAGTCATAAAAGACATATCACTCTACCAAATGCGACAAGATTCCGTCGATCCCAGCCCGAAGGAATTCTTGATTGCTAAGCAATGGATGCGAGGGGCGATGCCCGGAGTCTGGGGAATCCTGATGGTGTGAGTTAAACTACCGCCGCATGCAGGTATACATTAAACACTTGCTATGGCGGGGATGATAAGCCCTTCTTTTCAGTGTATAAGCTCTTTTTTTTTTCACTTCTCCCGTTCTATTCATCTACTTTTCTTCACAAAGATAGTGTATAACCTACTGTCATTAGTATGCTACTGTACAGTAATGTAGGAGGTGCACCGAAGTGGAGCGACTCGAAGACAAGAAGAGAATGAGTGTATAGAGACGTCAGCTCACCATGCAATCAATCTTTTCCTATGCTTGGGTTGTCCTCTTTCCAGCTACCCAGAAACATGTGCTTTGCGTATGCAAGTCGGTGAGATGAGTCCTGTGCCCCCATTTGGTGGACATCGGGCGAAAATGACGTGATCGGTAGGATTAGGACATCTCCGACGGCTGCAGGGGCTTCGAGACCAGTAAAGAGTCTCCAGCTGATGAGATCTTCGTTCCTTACTGACGCGGGTTGCATGATTTGGTTCATGTACTCAAAAACGGTATCGGTCCATATTCCAGGCCCAGTCCAGTTCATGACATCTCCGCCTGCATCTTTGCCCAACACTTTGTTCAATGTGCCCTTTTTGGCCCGCCTCAATGTGATTTCCGTAATTTTTGAAATCAACGACCCCAACATAGGATGACCTTTCTTCGCCTGGATAGTCCATTGGCAGAATTGAATCCGCCGAGCGTACCACTCCGCCCAGTCGGGCCGGTCAGGATCAGCTTCAATTCCGACAGTGAGACCAGTCTCGTTTTCTGATCCATAAAGCGTCTTATTATTCGAAGCCCATGAGTCAATTGGCTTAAGACCCGATGTGTCAATATCAGAATATACTCCGCCTTTGGCAAACAAAATTAGATACCGGAAAAAATCTGCCTTCAAGATAATCTTGGGCATAAGTGTCCATGCTTTAACCACATCTGGGACAGGAGCGTATAGCTTTTTGATCAAGATATCACACTCTTCATCTGTAATGACTTTGTGGTTGTACCCAGGATTTAATTTATCCCATGAGGCGGAAAACTTCTTGTATTCATGAGGAAACGTCTCGTCATCTACGCCGACTTTCCAGGTTTGCCAAATATTTTTTTGGTATCCTGATTTTGGTTCATATGGGAACGCAGAGCTGAGTTGTTGTTGTAATTGGGACGATTTAGGGGCAGCTGCCACTTTGTTGACATGGAAGTTGAACCCGTCTTGTTTCCATTTACCATTGCGTTGGAGGTATTTTTCCAAGCGCTCTCTATTGCTCAACGCTCTCAGTTCGGCATGTTTTGTTTTAGATGATAAATTATAGAACAAGAATATGATAAGAACCACGATTCCAGCAATCCTAAGTTTCTTTTGTGGACCGGCCATGTGAGATGAAAAACCGTGAACCTTGATCTGATGTGCAAAAATGCTTGTGAGACTAGCCCTGCATCAATACATTCTTGCTCCACTACAATTACCTTTTTTTTTTTTTCAAAGTGGACTGCACTTCATTAAAATAATATATCTATATAGTACCCCAATGTCTAAATCCTATACTAAAACACAAAAGAAAAAAAAAAAAGAATAAACCATTAGTTCAACCATGAAAAAGGTAACTTAGAGCAAACATAATGGCGGCACGCGACAAGCACCACCGATTGGTCCGTCCTTTCTCTCACATAACTTGCCGAGAGAGGTTGACTAGATTCACTTCTTTCTTTTTCCCCATAATCCCATTTTCTTTCTCAGCCAATCAAACTAGTAATACACATTCTTGTGAAGTTAATCATCATTCGGCAATCCATGAAAGCGCAGTTTTTCTGCTGTTAAAACTTTTTTCCACCGCCCGTAAACTCCATAGAATATGTCCAAAAGATAACAAGATTTAATATGATAAGAACCAACAATTCAGGTGGAAGAAGCAGAACTCCGTGTTCCTACCTTCTTCCCCTCAAAACAAATTCAGACATTAATAAAATAAATAGGTGCCCTCTGACGCTGGTCGTTCAGACTCCAACACACCTGCAAAAGATCGATTATTGTAACAAAACGCAAGACACAATAACAACTAGATAAAAAAATCAAACAAGGTCACGCTTGCGCTTACCACCAAGAAGTGTTCAGCGATTGGTTACCATAGTTGGAGGAGAATTCAGCTTTGGAGCTACTTTGATCATTGTAGCCTGAACCACCCCAGTTGTTGCTGTTGCTGCTACCCCAAGAGCTGGCAGACGAGCCACCGTAGCCGCTGCCGCCTCTTCTGAAGTCCCTGTTAGAACCGCCGGCGCGGCCTCCTCCAGTACGACCTCCACGGCTTCCTCCACGAGAGGAGCCGAAAGCAGATTCTCTGCTGATTTTAACCAAAAAGTCTGGAACCTCTTGGTTAGCTTCAGTCAACAAGGCGATCATGTCCTTGCAAATATTCTTGTTGTTTCTGTTAAAGAATGAAGTGGCGATACCAACATTACCAGCACGACCGGTACGACCAATTCTATGCACGTAATCATCAATGTCGCTAGGCAAGTCGTAGTTGATAACGTGCTGAACATTTGGAATATCTAAACCTCTAGCGGCAACGGCGGTCGCGACCAAAATTGGAGCAGTACCACTCTTGAAAGCAGCCAAGGCCTTCTCTCTTTCGTATTGGGTTCTGTCACCGTGAATGGCAGTGGCTGGGAAACCCTGGTCATACAAAAAGTCTGCCAAAAAGTCTGCCATTCTTTTGGTTTCGGTGAAGACAATAGTCAAACTGTCATCAGCTGCACTCAACAAGTCTAAGATGACAGATCTCTTCTCGTCTTCCTCAACTAACAAGACCTTTTGCGTAATGTTAGCAGAAGTAGAGCCGACTCTACCCACAGACAAGAAAATGTAGTCCTTCAAGAAGTCTCTGGCCAACATTTGAATGTTTCTTGGGAAGGTAGCAGAGAACATCAAGGTTTGTCTGTCTTGAACGTCTGGCATGTCACATTCTTGGACGATGTGTCTAATTTGAGGTTCGAAACCCATATCCAACATTCTGTCGGCTTCGTCCAAGACCAAGTATTTGATGTTGCACAAAGAGACACGGCCTCTTTCCAACAAGTCAGTCAAACGACCTGGGGCAGCAACCAAAACATCGCAACCTCTTTGCAAAGTTCTGATTTGTTGACCAATGTCAACACCACCGTAAGCAACGGCTGGACGAACCCAGGATCTGTAACAAAACTTTTTAGCTTCTTCGTAAATTTGAGACACCAATTCTCTGGTTGGAGCCATAATCAAGACAGTTGGGAAAACCTTATTGTGGGAAAAGGCACCATTGGTTTCTGGCTTAGGAGCTGGACCGTTGAAGTAACACTCGGACAAGACAGGGAACAAGAAACCACCAGTTTTACCCGAACCAGTTTGAGCACAAGCCATCAAATCCCTCTTGCTTGTCACAATAGGAACAGAGTATTTTTGGACAGGAGTAGGCTTGGTGAATCTAGACAATTCAATGTTCTCGACCAACAATGGTTCCAATGGAGGAGACTCAAAGCTAGTAATAGGTTCTGGAACGTCATTTCCAGAAGCTTCAACAGGGATGTCATCGTAGTTGTCGAAGTTGATACCAGACGATTGGAAAGAGCTATCGTCGGCAGTTCCGAACAAGTCGAGTTCCATTCTCTCGTTCTTTGGAGCAGGAACGTGCTTGCCGTTCACCCAAGCACCAACGCCGACAGAGGAGCCTCTGTTGCCACCCTCTCTACCAAAGCCGTTAGAGCGGCGGCCACCGAAACCGTTGTCGTAGTTACTTCTGTTGAAAGCACCGTTACCGAATCCGCCACGTCTGTTGTTGAAACGGCCACCGTTGGATCCATCCAAATCAGACACGTCTCTGGTACTGGCAGGCTTTCCTTGTCTGTTTCTGAGATGAGGAGGAACGTATTGAGATTTTCCACTTGGTCCTTGGTTGTTGGCAGAGCCGTTCACCGAAAGGTTGTTCATTTGCTGAGCTAAATCAGTCATTCTTTCTAGTATTCTGTGATTAATATCCAAGAAAAGGAAGATGGTGAGAAATTTTTTTTTTTCCTTTTGAGCCTGCAGATTTTGTGTTTCCTCGCATTCTTCCATCTCGTCCTGCACGTGACATCACATGTTCCGAGAATCCGGAGCCTAGATATTCTGTTAGTGAAAAGGAAAAAAAGCAATTTTTGTAAGGAAGATTCTATATTTTACACTTTCATCTTTTCCTATTCTTTGAACAAGGTAAGAGTACATTTAGTTCATCTGTATAACCGTTTTATTGAATCACACCCAATTGCTACTTGCTGTCATTATGCAGTACTGAGGCTTATAGTTCTCAGTACCCAAAGTTTGTGCGCATTCGCAATGACCAGAAATGTAAGGGACCATAGGATAGAGCCCCTAGTTAAAGAGGTATGTCAATCTGAATTAATCTCGCATCTTCTCGTATGTTCTTCTTTACTTGAAATGTGCTGTGACAGCTTCGTTAACTGTAAACCTAAAAGAACCTTCTACGACGTTCGTTGCCTGTTACTTACACCACTGGTCATTGGTCGGCCAAATAAGGTATGTGAAGGACCATGCCTCATGTGCGTTTTCAGCCGGTCACACTTCAACATTTTTCAGACCATTTCTTTTTCCTTTCTTTTATTCTTTACTTTTTATGTTTATTTCTTTTAAGTCATTTTTATTTAACTCTAAGATTTCGACGTTTGCTTTGGTGTCGGTCTTCCGTCATTGAGTATTTCTTTTTTCTCACTTAAAGTTCGCTATCGCAAGAGCGTTTCTGGTCACGTTACTTAGATTATTAAGCAATGCTAAGGACTAAGGGTAAGTGAAACAAGGGACCACGATTATACACAATTGAAGTTATTTGTTGTTTTTCTTTCTTTTTCTTTTCTTACTGTGGTTCCTCTCTGTTTCTGTGTATGTGAGTGACGTTTTATAAGTGACATCGCTTTCCAGTAAATTCAAAGTGAAAAAAGCTCTAAAAGCTAATCATATTCGGATATCGCCGTAAAAAAATCTATAAAATAATATTCCCTATTCCGCTAAAGTTGGAGCCGAGTACGGATCTCAAGATCTAGATCCTCTGACTGCGCACTGGAATCACCAGGAAGCAGAATTGTAGCATTTGGATGAGCGTAGCAAGTCCGATTATCAAACGAGCCATACACAGAGGGTGACGCCTGTAATTCTGTTGATGAAAGCAGTCTCAGAAGTCCTAGATCTTGCAAATCTGGAAATGAATCGTCAGTTTCTCCGTCCGAGTAATCTATATCGAAGCCTTCGTCTTCAGACAGTTCTGGGACCTGATCGCCATCACACCGATGCTTCTTTTCAAACGCAGATTTGTTTGTTCCGGTCAAGTACAGGCTAAATGGCTTTTGCTGCTCGCGTACATTCCACTTGAGGTTGCGGCTCACCAGATCAAAATATTCTGTCTTGGATGACCGTACAGTAGGGAAGGGGAACGGGCTAGCTTGGACAGTCACATAATAGCCCTTTTTGAGTTCTGTACGTACTCTACCATCGAACGACGCCCAAGCAGTTGAACGGCTTGATACGGGAACCTTGACCTTGAGGAACATTCCGTCGGGTAAGAGAATAGGACGGAAGGAGAGTGTATGAGGGCATATAGGGGTAACGCTAATAGCACTTACACCAGGGTGCACAAGCGAGCCTCCAGCGGAGAGTGAGTATGCCGTGGAGCCTGTTGGTGTTGCAATAATAAGTCCATCTGCCTGCGCCACGGTAAGAAGCAGCCCATCACCATACAATTCCAAATTCGTCACGTACGGACTAGGCCCTCTATCAACGACGAGTTCATTCAAGACCTGCTGTTCGCATACCAAATTTCCGTCAGGGGTATGTACACGGCAAGTGAAACGCATACGCATGTATGCCTTCACGCCCGAATCGAGGACTGTAGTCATCTTTTTACGAAACTGATCAAATCGAAAGTTTGTAAGGAAGCCAAGCGAGCCGAGAGCGAAAGCCATTACTGGAGGTACGATACGCTGAAAGAGGTTCAGTGCGTAAAGCACTGTCCCATCCCCACCTAATGTTACAACCAAGTCGAAGGCTTCTGGATGGCGGCGTGCAAATTTCTTAGTCCAAAACTTAAGTCTGTGCTGAGCTTTACTACAGTTTCCGACGATTCCTGCGCAGTCGAAGCGAGCCAGCTGCTTCAAGTGCACATCGACGTACACTGTGATATCATCATCTCGGCTCAACACCCATTCCACAATTTCTCGGGTCAAATAAATGAGAGAATTATCGCGTGGTTTAGTAAGGATCATAATCGCCCGAACATGCAATTGTACGGTAGCCTTAGCCATATTTTTGGTAAGCATCCTTACACCGTTGGCTGTCTTAGCAAGCTCTACATGAGATCGCACAGACTTCAATTCTTCCTTGTTAAATTTCTTGAGGATTTTCGACGTCTGACAGGAATCAATCTTTCCCAGAGGTCTTCTTGAAATCAGCGGAGAGGATCTATTTGATCCCTGGTTCTGGTTTAGTGTTGTCTGAAGATGACTAATTAGTCCTTGGGACTGGTTCAATTCTTTAGGAGCCAACATGTGCAACTGGCTCAAATGGCCATTGCTTTGGTACCGGTCTGGCAGTTCCTTCGGGCTACCGTAGACGATACTGCTATCGGTGATATTGATGTTGCTGTTATCGGTTGTGTTGCTGCTGCTGCTATTAGTGCTGCTCCCTTGGTCTTTGCAGTTCAATTTTTCTTTACTCTCCTTCGGTTGAGCATCCCTGGTGTTCAGTTTGCCATTGCGTTGATTCAGATTAGGGGTGGCGACCATGTCATTGGCCGCACTCAATTCTGCCCAATATTCAGCCTGGCTCATACTATGTAATAGAGCTGATTATGCTCCAATATTCCCTTGGGATTCCAGTATGATTTCCTCGCGTCTAAAAGAACACTTGCACGTTCCATGACCATTTCCGTTGGGTAAAGGTTAGTCCGCGCGCGGAGGGACAATGCGGTACTGTATCGCCATCTGGGGCGCATATTGTTTCCCTCACGAGAATATATCTGAGTACCCAGTACTGGGCTATGTGGCATCTTACTTTGGTGCTTAGCTGGTGATCTTGAATAGCTTATAGAGACTATGTGACTGCAAGTTGGTGGGGTGTCATCAGTATATTTTTCGAATTCCAAATGTTGTTTAATTCTTTTTTTGGTTCTTTTCTTATATAAGGTCCGATGACTGTTCCGATGACTGACGTTTGCACCTCCCCTTCATTCTGAACAGCTCTGCATTGCATTAAAACCTCTCACTTCGTGGGGGTTTTGACGTCAATTCTTGTTTTTGACAATCTATTCCTTGTCTAGAATCATGATGTGTATGTTGGTATATAAGCATGGGGAATCTCTATCCTTACTCTTCCTTGATTCTGCATTTCCAGCCACCAGTAGTAGAATCCAATAATGGTAATGATGCACCAAGACACCATCCCAATTCATTGTTGGCGATTGTCTTAGCCGTACGCAATTCTCTACTCAATGGGATATTGTATCCAGTGTGAAGCATGGCAGTAATGAAAGACAAATCAAGACACCAGTTTGGTTCCTCCTGCAATTTCAGCACAGGCTCATCAAGTAGAACATTCTTCCACAAATCTGATCCGGCGCATACGGTTTTCGTTAACTCCTTCAACTCTTCAACAGTAAATGAACTAGGGAAGCCCAATGGGTTAGTTCTGTCGTAAAAGTAGGAGAAAATCCACATTTCAGAGTTACGGTGGAAAGTTTTTTGCAATGATGGTTGGTAAACTCCATTGAAAGAACATGAGCCCTTCGTACATTCTGCGTCCATGTTCAAGACACTTTCTGCAAGGAAACGACATTGAGAGCCAGAAGCTTCAGCAGGTCCCTTGAAGTTCACAACATAATATTCACTGTCATCGACTTTCACCATAACATCCTTTACCACAACACCCGGAGCCAAACATGGATTCATAATGGTGGTGTCAGCTTTAGCTTCCTTTGCCTCAGCCTTTGATGAGTACTTTTGCAACTTCAGGTCACTTTTTAGTGAGCTTTGCAAAACCTTCGCGTTGACCTTGTTTCTTCCTTCCATCAAACCGTATCCCAAATGGCTGAATTGATATAAAGTGAAATCACGGTTACCAAAAGTAAAAGTGTACTTATGTTCACCTTCTACCATTTCCTCTTTGTCACCAAAATCAGGCTCGAAAACAATTTGAGTAGATCCTCCACCTAAGTCGAACACAGCTGCAGTTGGAGTCTTTTCTTCGGAACCAATGTTGCCCAAAAGGTAGTTGGTAGTGATCCATGCATACACGCCCTCATCTTTACCATCCATGATAGAGATCCCGTCACCTTCAACTACAGCAAATGGGTAGTCTTTGGTTAAATGATCACGGACCTCCTTCAAGATGGCATCAGATTTCTCTTTGCCTAACAATCTCAACCCTGCAGTAGCTTTGACTGCGACAGGAGTACATGAGTGTTTGTCCTTAGGAACCTTTTCAACGGCTAATTGCAACAATGGGTCTAAAGAAGCAGCAGCACCTTTTGTGTCTGTGTCAAAGGAAGACAAGCCAGGCTTCAACATCTTGAACTCCTCATTCAATAACTTTGGTGGGGAATAGCAAGTGTTGAATTCGTACACGTGAACACGCGAACCAGTAGATCCAGCGTCAACCATAATCACATAATCTTTCTTGTCACAGTCTTTAGCAGGACCCTTTGAGGTTGGCTTTTTCGGAGTCTGAGGGGTGGAAGCGACATTACCTGAGGCTGGCTTGGTATCAGCCAACTTGTCGGCAACGTTTGGTGCTGGAGCATTCTTATACGGAGCGCTGTTTCCCTTATGGGCAGTTCCCAACAAGGTATTTTCTTGCTCCTCATGGGACACGCTGAAATCACTGGATGGCTTCGTTCTCTGTGAGACATCGGTGGCAGATCCCGCAGAGAATATCAAATATGTCACAACTGAGAAAAGCAAGCATGCCGCCACTACTAGACGGATATTTCTAGTGTTGAACATTTTTGATCCGGTGGTGTCTTTCATGGGAATGAAGAAAAAAAAATGCGGGTATGGAGCCAACAACGCGCGACTGGCGAATATGTTGAGCGTGGCACCAACTGGGAATAAGGCGCGGCTCAAACACCTACACTTCTACAGATACACGAAGGATAACTATTTCGATTTTTTTTTTGATTTTCTACTTGCATTTAGAACTGAGTGATATTCAAGGTGTTATCTTTCTGAAGTTTACCTAATGAATTTCTGTGGTCTTGTGCTGTTTCTTTTTCCGTGGGCCATTGTGTTTTGAGCGGGGCAGTTCTGTATCTGTCCCGCACAGAAGATAAAGGTACGCTATGTGCCTGAATAACGAACGTATCAATAGCTCACGAATGGGACCATTCAGATCAACACGGAGATGGGAACTCTGCTAGTGCTTATGTTTGTGATTTAACTTTTGCTTCTTTTTTTTTTTTTCTTGGATCCCTGTATGTAAGCAGAATCGTCTTCAACGGTTATTGTTACATCTATTTGTTTTTTTCACCCATTTCCTGCCGGATCGAGTAAATAGTTCACATCCGAAAATAAGTCTAAAACAACAGATACACCAAATTTTTTGAAGAAGTAGATCAAATCACACTGTGGAGAGTTCCAATGAAGTTAGGCACTAAGTTCAAACTAATTTTTGTTCAAACTGACAGTTTTATTCTCCGCCAATAATCTCAATTGTGAAAACTAAATATGTCACACTGTGGCTTCTTGTGCGCGAGAATGCACACAAGCAGTGTTTGTAGAACAGATTTTTGAACCTCATCGCTTCAATCTACGCTTTATCTAATCTACAAAGGGCGTTCACATTTAGCAGTTCTCCAAAAAAGAATCAGATTGAAGAATTTCATATCAAACGCTCGAGTTCACAGAATTGCATCCATTGTTCCAAATTTTATCAGCAGTGTTTAGGAAGCCCATATCCTTTTTTACCAAGTGTATCCCCGCCTAAACTATCGTCCGCTGATACAGCTCAACTTTTTTTGACTTCACTACGAGCGTCTTCTTTTCCTGTCCACTTATTATGCTAACTAGCTTCTACATCCAAGCTTTAAAGATTCCTATACATTTCTAGAGTCAAACGCACAGAATGGCAAAAAGCCCTAGAAAAGGGGCCGCAGTTGCTCAGAAAACTCCTGGGTTCTCCCAGAAACTGAATCCCAAAGTATACAAGACTCCGCAATATGGCGGAAAGAACTTCAAAGCTTACAAATATTATCAGAAGAACCGCAGATTAAGTATAGCCGAGTCATCTTCAGAGACTTCTGATAACGATAAAAGTCACAATAATCACAACAGCAAATTTGCATCTGATTCAGACTCTGAGTCCTCGTTGACGGCAATGTCGGAGAATGACGAGTCACAAGTTTCACGCCGAGGTTCGGTCTTTTTCGAAGGATCGAATCGTCCTCGGCCCACATCGGCAAAGAAAACAAAACTGAGAAAAGCTGTGAAAGGTGTCCATTCGGCACGTAAAAGTATTCCAAAGAAAACTGTGTTTCGGCATTCTCTGGATTCCTCTGAAGACAGTAGTGACGAGGAAGATTATGAGAATAGGGCCACATCAGATGCAGAAGGAGACGATCAGCTAGTCAAAGATTACTTCTATGGAGATGACGATGAAGACGAAGAAGGAGACGAGAACAATGTTGGATTGGGAGGAATTTATTCCATGATGAAGAACCCTGCAGCTTATAGCTCTCCCCTGGAAGAATCAGATGCAAGCTCAAACGATGATTCCGTTGATGATGATAACGAAGTTTCTTCTTCTGATGATTCAGAAGTTGATTTCGTTCAATTGCAAGCTGAGAGAAGAGCAAAGTCTATGAAGAGTATCCGTGCAATCAAGGGACCACAAAAAGAAGCAGCTCGCTCAGATGACAAACCAAATGAGAAAAAGAAACCCCGTCGAGGCTCAATGTATCGTCGTAAGTCAGAAGTTGCTCTTCCTGAAGACATCAACTTTAAATTTGAATTTGGCGATAACTCCAATTCACCAATAGAGGAAGAGAACGAACAGGGACTTCTTGACGAAAGTGCCGATAAAATTGAAGAAGAGGATATTGGAGAAGTCGTTAAAGAGGACACCAATGACTATAGTTTTGATTTCAATTTCACTGAACCTGTGATAGATGTGCCCAAATTCAAAGACGACGAATTCAATTCTGAAGATGAGTATGAATTCGATGACAATGACTTGTTGGCAACTTTACAAGCAGATAATGACCTCGATGAGTTTATCACAGGAGATTCGACTAAATTGAACGAACCTCCTCGGACAAGACAAGGCTCCATGAGCTCGCTCAATGATGATAATGAGGATCTATTCTTGCGGGAAGAGGAAAAGTATTTGGTCAATGAATTCGAAACCAATGGCTTTGATGATGAAGATGATCCTGCCCGTATAGAGACAGCCCGTGTGATGAATTCATTCAAGGACAATAATTCGCAAAAGGATCAAGTTGTTCAATACGCTAGTTCAAGTGATGAAAGCGAATTCGGTAGCGATGAGGACGATCTACAAAAGAATGAATTGTTTGGTGAAGATGATCAAGACGACTATGTCGATTTCATCGACTTTGCTGAACCAATTGCAGACAAACTGAGTAAGGCTGAGTCGGAGAAAACAGCTGCATCGTCGCATGTTTCTCATGGATCGAAGAAAAAGAACCATTTGTCAAAGAAGCATAAACGCAAGGGTCTATTGGATAGTGAAGAGGAGGATGACTCCTATCTATGGAATTACTTCTTTAGTTCCGATGCAGATTCTCATAGTGAATCAGGTGAAGACACTTTTGACATGGAAGAACAATTAGTTCTTGAAGAGATTTTACGTCAAGACATGGAACAAAATAAGGCATCAGGAACACCACTGCAGCCATCAGATTACGATCAAGTAAATTCAGATCAAGAATACGACAGTGGTGAATCTACAGACGTGGACTTATCATTGCCTCCTGCCACAGACAGAAATCAGGTGGGATCAAAATTAGCCAAAGAGGTTTTATCTTCCAAAACTGCAGACTATCGTCCACCGATTTTAGGAACTTGGGTTGCAGTTGAAAGTAAGCCTTTTGGTATTATCGATGGGCTTTCTACCAGAACTTTGAACACTCAAGCTCAAGCGAAAAACCCGAGAGGTAAAGGGTGGAGAAATTTCAATTTGAAGGCAGATTCAGAGGATCTGGCCATTGAATTGGAAGAATTGCTCAACATTAGTGAGCTAGAGAATGATGACGAGAATGACATTCGGATTTGGAGAGACTTCAACAATAATAAGAAACATGTTCCATTGGGAGCTTTCAGGAACAAACTTCATATTAGTCCACCTGCTGCTATACTTGATCCAATGCCAAGGTTTGACCAAGCCAAGTTGGGTAGCAATATCCATAGCAGCAAAAAGTCTGCTCGAGTCAAGAAACCTGCTCGCAATAATTCCATTGTTAGTGCAGCTCCAGCGAACAATCCACCCAGAAAGCCCAGTATTCCTTCTAAACAAAAGAGGAGGAGAGCTTCGATAGCAGATGCTGTGTCGGAAGGGTACCGACCCACTAAATCTGGTTTATTTAGTGAAAATGTCTTGGCAGATGTGGAGGAAGTTCTTGGTGATGACCGTGAGTTTATGGCTTTAATTAAGGGTTTATAGGTGGTTATGGTTTAACCGTTAAATGTACAGATATGCGCATTTCCAGTAGTTTTTAATTCTGTATTTATTTCACTATTTTTTTATATATTTTTTCTAGAAAATTTCACAGGATGACTCTCTACGTTAAATCTACGAACTCAACCAAAATATCGTCTTCAAAGAAATCCTTCAATCTGCTCATCTAAAACTTCAAACGGTCCTAACGGTCTTCGTGAAGGATGCGCTGGTGTGCATATAAGACAAAGACCCCATACGAAGAAACAAAAGAAAAAATATTCCCGCCACTATTACAACAACTCCAATAATATTACCTTCGCTCCTGTAGTAGACAACATCCGACACAAGACTGTTTTCATACTACATTAACACCATCTAATTCTTTATTTGTTACACTTTTTCATTAGTTCATGCCCAATAAAACACAAATAGTAATGAGCGTGGAGCCCCGCCGCTCGGCCAGAGCAAACAAAGGTCAGCATTCAGCGAGAGATCTCGAGGACATCTATTACGAATACGAAGACGAAGATGGTATTAAACAAGACTTTAAAAAGAGAAAATTGGAAATAGATCCGGAGCTTCTGTTTACAGAGCAGGTAGACGTTCCTCACAGTATCAACCCAGAGAAGCTCACAGCCAAAAGAAATGGCGAGGGTGAAGTTCGATGTGATCCATGCGGTACAGATTCCACTAATTATGACGAAGAGACAGATGAAGGTGGGATGATGATTGAATGCGATAGGTGCAAAACATGGCAACACGCTAAATGTATGGGATTCAAAACACAAAAGGCAATCCCCAAAACTTACTTGTGTGGAAGATGTCAGCCGAAAGATTGCCACAATGAGAAACCATCAAAACCATTCGACAAGACTCGTGTTAGCGTGTGCAAGGCTTTGAGTAATGTCATTGTCAAGAACAAAGAAGGTACGGGACTTCTGGATGAAACAGACGCATACAAGTTGGCCGAACGCATTGAAGAGGCAATATACGTGTGGTCCGGCACCACAGACAAGAAATACATAGACAAGAGTAGAAGTGTAATGGCCTTGATGAAGAAGCCTGCTGTGCTTACAAAGGTGATTCATGGGTCGTTGTCCATGTCGGAGTTGGCACTGTTGCCTCCAGAAGAAATTGATTCTGACTTGAAGAATTATGCAGAGAAAGTGCGTCAAGAGCTGATTAGACGCTCTGTGTTGACTATGGAAGAGGATGCTGGTCAGAGAATCCGCCGTACTCACAAGGGTGAAGAAGTCGTGGAGACAACAACTACAAATAACCAAGATGAAGGATTTAGTATAGTTGGCCGGAACATTGATCATCGAAAGTTCAAGGGGGATACTCCTCCTCCCCAAGAGACCGTTATTACCAAAACGACAGTACAAGGCCCCAACTTGTACCAATTGAATGATGAAGACGATGAAACCAACAATGGAAACGAGCAAAACGCTGAAGCAAATGATGATGCTAATAGTGACGATGAGCTTGATTTCATCTTGAAGGATAAAAAGAGTCCAGAACCTGAGAGTGAGCCAAAAAAAGACAAGGCGAAAAAGGGTAAGGAAGAGGTTAAGTTACCACCCACGCTTCCCACCAAGTTCTGGAATGGTCAGATTGTTTTTCCCGATTTTGTATCGTTTCATGCACTGGCGGAGTTTGTCAGTTGCACTCATTATAACAAGCCTAAAGATGTGACGACAGCCAGTTTCCACAACAGGGTAATGCGGGTTTGTAAAGAATTATTTGAAAAGCAGCGGTACTTAATTGAAGGTCGGCTCGACCGATCTCGAGCAGATCCTTACTTATCAAAAATTACTGTCTCAAGAGACTTGTATTTAGTAAAGATACACGCACAGCAGGAACATGATGATTACGATAAGATGTTTGATTATTTATCATCACGCTCCAAAGTTGGTGTCCTATCAGATCGTGCCTCATGTGTGAAGGATGCGTATGTGTTTGCCATAGATGATGACGTTCCTTCTTATATGGACTTTGGCTCCCTCACACGAGGATTATATGCTCTATTTGTGGTTAAGAAAGACTATGTTCCTACAGGAAAGAGTATTCTCAAAAAGACCGTCCAGCCTCCCCCTGTTGCTCCTCCAGTAGGCAATTTGGATAGCATTCTCTCGAAATTAGGAGGCAATAATGCTGCAAGCCAGGCAAGCTACGGCCAATTTGACTACTCTCAACAACCAGCATCGGAGTCCCAGTATCCGCAGCAGCTTAGTGCCAGTCAATTCCAGACACTTTCGGAATTGCTCAATCATAATCCGCATGGCCAAAACCAGCAACAGTTATTGAACCATTTCCACAACAACGGCACTCACCACTGATTAAATCATTAATGCACATAGTACCAGTATACTGGTCAGTTTGTCTTTCTATAGGTATTTTTTATGTTCCTTTGCTTCTCTATTTCTCTAATTTGCACTTTATAATACTTTTCATTTAGCCACAGCGCAATTTATACGGTAATACACTTTGTTCTATAACTCACCTTAGCTAGTGCGTACTTGTGTATGGCGATAGATGTGAGGAAATATGAGGATAATAGAAATGCGAAAAATTTCAATTCTCTAGTTAATTTTATTAGTTAGACTTTGTTTTTCCTCTTGATTTCTTCGGTCTAGTTTGTCTGTTAGAATTTTCGTGGCACAATTCTGGGCGGGTGTCCTGGTACTACCAAGATATCAGTCGCATTATCAGAAAAGTGAGTGCACCGCGAACAATCACTTTCTATTGATGGTGTCACTGACCCAAGAGGACAGTTTGGTTTTTGCTGACGAATCAAAATGGCCCAATGAAAAATGGCCCAATCCACCTCTACCGAACAATTCTGTCTCTTCGCCTGACTTTCTGGGTGACAGAACGGCACTTGACCAGAGCACGAGTCCGGTGTTTCGCCATCACAGCCGCTCTTCTCTGCCGTCAGAACCACTCTCCCCTATTGTCCATGCAGCCGATCGAATATCAAATTCAAATGAGCCACTGCCTCTTTTCATGTCCCCACCACATACTGCTGCCAAATCGCATCATGGTGTTAGCTGCTTACCTGTGGACACGACAATGACACCCAACGACGATACCCAAGCGATACATCCGCATGATGGTACTCGTTTCAATGGCAGCCTCTTTGATGACACTCAGCTAATAAATCAGCCTGCGGGAACGCGTCATATGAACGTGTTGTTGACCGACACTCAAGTCATTGCTAAACCGAACGCTACCACAAACGACAATAACACCCAAATCATTGAAAGCACCAATGAAGCCACGTCAGAAACTGTAACGCACCATATTGGAAGCCCAATTACGAACACCAACGAAAAAGACACTCAGCTTAACGAAAACCATGATATTACTACTGTTGGTGACACGCAGGTGATCAAAAAGCATGATATTACTCCTATTGGAAGTGATACGCAGGTAATCTCTGTACCGAGAGATCCACAGCTGGTTAGCCTGGAATCTCAAAGAGCCCACCTGTCAAACAAGAATTTAGATGGCGCACTAGAAGTCAACTCAGCACTGGCCCTGAGTCCCAAACCTGCTATGGAACAGCCTCATAGACTTGAGTGGGGCGACACCCAACCAATCACTCAGGTTGTATCTCTTCCCGTACCACAGAACGAGGATCTGTTAATGGAATCGTCCCCCACAAAAACACCAGTCTTTGAAGTTGACAATACCACGTTAGTTCTTTCCCAGACCACGGAAAATAATGTTCCAGACGAGCCCACTACTCAGGTGGTTAACACACAAGAAGAGATGATAATCAGCACAGACGTTAAATCTGTTGATCTAGGGTGTAAGTCTGTTTTTTCCAGTAGTCAAAATGAGAAGGGTATAAGCCCAGAGTTTAGCATAATAAGCAATGAAGATGAAACAGCGCACGTTTATCTGGCAGTTTATGAAGATAGCATCTTTGCCCAAAAACGGAAAAGACTTCGAACATCGACCACCTCGTCTCAGGAAAGTGGAAATTCACCAACGCAACTCGATTTCAGCCGATTAGAGAATGATGAAACTCTCAACATAGTTTCCCCAGAACTTGATGCTGATAAAAGGGATCTCAATGTGGAACGTACACCCAGTACATGGGAAGAACCCGAACCCACAGCAGAACCACTAAAGTCCCCAGACATCTTCCGCAAGTCGAAATGGAGCCAATCATCTTCTGAATTGGAAGATTTTAGTCATGATGTCGGGTTTGATGTAAATATGCTTAATCCTAGCGATACAGAAAACGAAGCAGAAGAAACCCACATTGAAATTTCAATTCCCAGATCTCGCCGATCCAAAAAGACGACAGAAATCGAGTCCCAACCAAGTATTAAAGAATTACGAGAAGATGAACTGACACTTTTACCACTGACATTTGTAAGAAACACTTATGGGGTGTGGGCTTTTTCTCAATTCAAGTACTATCCGGCTCGTATTATTAGTGCTGGCGATGATGTGTCCTTGGTTGAATTTTCTGATATGATGCAAGTTGAGATGAAGAATTCCGATTTATTTGTTTTGGATATCCGTATAGGAGATATTGTCCGTCTTTCTCTGAAGTTTGGGGAATACACCATAACCGGATTGATGTGTTCTTTTGAAGACTCTCGATTTAAGTGTTTGCGTGGGTTTGATACAGTTGCGCTTTCAAAGAGAGGGAGACACGGTGTAGCGCAAGGAAGAGAGTTTCAGGCTCCGATTTCAGAACTATTCATGGAGGTGGGAATGTGGGCCGCACATCAACTGCGCTTTCAACTAATGTATGGTGATCTTGATCTTCTCCAGCATCCATATAGCGGTATTCGCAGAGAAATGGACAAGATCGCGTCACGAGCTGGTGATATCCCACGTACTGAAGCACCACTGAAACAAAGTTTACTTGTTGACGCAATGAAGGGACCGTTGAAATCGACTCTATTCAATGAAATGGTCTTTTTTGTCACTTCAATGGAAGAAAAACGCAAAAATGAACTTGCGGAACATATCACCACAAATGGCGGAGTGTTTATCGATGATGAGATCAAACTGTTTGTCAAAACAAAAGCGGACAAGAATGGCTGTCTTCAGCTCACACTGGATAGCTTACTGGAATTAAAGTTCGGAGCTCTCCTCTCAGATGGATGTTCTAGAAGCGCAAAATATCTACAAGCTTTGGCATTGGGCTGGCCTATTTTAGCTGATTGCTTTGTGGATTATGCTTTGGCTGACCTGGGCGTCTTAGAAAATTGGCCAGTGTTCCTTTTGCCGGCCGGACACTCGGTGCATATCAATGGCCTTAAAAGCAACAACGTCCATGTGTTTCAAGAAAATTACCGGAACAATTTGAACATGGACCGCCAGCTTTCGAACAATTCGGCACTATTACAACAAAAGAAGATTGTTATTTTGGATCGGAAACAGGATCCCAAGACACTTGAAATGTGCCAATTTATTTTCCACGCCTACGGTGCTAGCACCGTTGAAATATGCAAAACTATCTCCTTGACTGTTGCTGCTTTGAAGGAAATGGGATCTGATGTTTTTGTCTATGATAATTCTACAAACGAATTCTTGAAATCAGTCTCTAAGGGCAAACCTTCCAAAAAAACCTCTGTTAAACAGAAAAAAGTCAATGTGATTGGCTGGGAATGGCTTGTTCAATGTGTTATAAGTGGTTACATCTGGCAACCGGATCTGCATGTATACATATAAATTTTGTTGATTTGAACATTAATGCATTATCTCGTGTTTTACGTCTATCTGTTGTGATCTATTCATATCGTATGAAGCCCTATGCCCAGGCAAACATTCTTTTAAACATTACTGACCCAACCGCTTTAATTAAAGCCATACCACTGTCATTCTTGACCGCGTCACCGTTCTCCTCCATTCTTCTCAATAAGTACTCCTTTGTTTCCAAGGCAGGTCCCCATGGAACATACTTAATAACGTTGCCAATTTTTTCGTTATTGATCAAGTCATAAGTGACAGAGTCAGCCATACCCAATAATTGACCCAAGCAAATATTGGATTTGTTAGAATTGTCAGCGGAATTTTCGCCCTTGTAAGTTTTCTCTCCAGCTAATCTTAATGAATCAGCATTGTGAGATGCTACTACCAAATGGCCGATTGCAGATTGGTTACCCTTGTCTCCCAAAACAGATTCAATACAATATGTGATACCTCTGTTGTAGTTGATGTCAGTATCTTCCTTAGTCTTGTGAATGATAGTGTTACGATCCTTTTCAGAGTGAATATAAGCACCTCTAACCAATTTCAAACCAAGTCTGTAGTTATTCTCCTTGGCCAAATTTTCTTCTAAAGTCAACAAATTAGACGATTCTGACAAATACATTTGTAATGTACCAACAACAGAAACGGGTGCCCCAACCGGGTTGTATGCTTTGTATAATCTTCTTTGCAATTCGTAAACTCCTTCTTGAAGATCGTGCTTCTCGGCATCAATAACACCCACAACAAACGGGGAAACTCTTTCAGGATATTGGGCAGCCAATCTTTTGTTAGCTTCAAAAACGGTGGCGCATACTTCGGAAGCTTTGCTGACCAAATCATCGAAATCCTTTTTGTATTCTGGTGCCCTAAAATTTTTCAAAACGGTAGCGGCATTCTTCACAAATCCGGTTGGCTTCAACGCAACATAACCTGCTGGAATGGCATTAATGTCCTTACCAGAATTTTGTATCACAGAAAGAGTATGAGGGATCAAAATCTCCTCAATTGATTTTTTGGTTTCAGAGACAATAAACTGGGGGTCAACCTTATCATTTCCTTCACAAGCTTCAATAGTCAATGAAATCATCATATTGTTAATACCGCGTTGGGTCAATCTTTGACCCATTTGCTTAACCTCCTCGATGGTCTCACCCCCACAATAAATTTTGTACACAAGAGCTTTGATGATAGGCATAGGAACGTAAGGGAATACTTTGATGCAAGTGTTCAAAAGTGGCTTGTTCAATGTGGCAATTCCAAGGACCAAAAAGGAGAAAAGCTCACCAAAGCTGAAGTCCTTTAAGTATGTGGCATCAAATTTTGTGGTTGCAATTTCAGGAGGAGTAGCTTTGGTTGTACCAGACATGACAGCAGATGTAGGCTTGGAACGAGATATTTGGAAATATCTGCAGCCAATGATACTGTTGGTCAAGAAAGGAGACATGGCCGACCTGGAAACTAGCCTCGTTTGGCGGAGGGCTAATGTGGATCTAGAAAGCATAGATAAGAGCTGGAGTGTTTATGAGGCGGATTAGATGTATAGTAAATTAAAGCAGAAACGAGTTGAATAGAAAAATTAAAACACAATGGTGCAGAAAGAAAAGAAGATATGGAACGTAGAGAATTGGGCGCTATCTTGTGTGTTATATATGCTACGGCAACAGGTCATCAGTGACAGTGACAGGGCATACTTTTTTTGGGGTAACTGTTCGCGAGATGGCGGTTATCTCAAAGCATTCGCATTTTAAGCAACAGGAAAATTGAAGCGATCATTTGCTGTTAAAAGCAAGGGAGTGCGAAATGTGCCCATGGTGGGTCACGTGCGGGGCCGTTTTTCGTCAATAAGGACAGACCGCGCGATCCGATACCGCTCTTTGTAGGGGAAAGCATTGGCGAGCATTTCTATGTTTTTCTTCAATCGTCTATAACATCAGTACCTCTGCTTTTTTTTTTTTGGCGTGTCGCTAGTTCTTACCTTCAGAAGGTGTGGAGTCACTGGAAATACAAACGCTAACACTCCTTCCTTCTGTGTTTTCCGCAAACGACCAGTTTGGAACCTGGTGCCACATGTTTCCATATTTATATGTTTAGGGCGTCATAAAATGAAACATCTCCGACCCAGTAGCATCTGCTGATCCAGTATACCAGATTATCCTGCACATCAACATACGTTTTGTAGTGATTCACGTGCTAGGTCATGTGAACTCTTCTCATTGATGAACTAAGTGAGTACTCAGTATAGTGCAGAAGCTGATCGTGTTATACAGCAGGCAACCAAATATGTTGAGCTGGAAAATTACCCAGAAGTCACTACGAGGCTTTGCTTCTCTGTTTCCCAGGCGGAACAAAATTCCTTCTGCTGTTCTAGATGTTCTTAGGGCCAGGCCAGATCCGCCTAAGAAGAATCAGAGCAGTATATTGATTTTAAGTCCGGATGAGACAAAGGACAAAAAGTTATCGAAATTTGTTGACAATATTACCAAGACATCACGGAAATCACGATTAGAAAGCCGAATCCAAAATTTTCTCGAGAGTGACATTGTGGATGAAGAAAAAGGACCTAGTGATGTCACCAAATCCATTGACCATTTCAAGCCAAAAGAAGAAAGTATTAGCAGCTACAAGCACCAGGCAATCATTGACAATCTTGCACAATCATTTAACAAGTCACAGCTTAAGGAATATGTCCGAAATAATGGGCATGGGACAAGCCGCAGAACTAAGCACCAACTAGCAGAAATTATTACCAGAAACATCTGGAACCTTCATGGTTTTAAGACATACATGAAGTCTAACAAACGATTGCTCAAAGAAGAAAATGTTCCCTTGTCTAAGTTGGAGATGTTTTTACTTTTGTCGCAGAAAGGTGCCATTTTGAGGAACGTTCGGGCAGCAGTGTCTAAGTTTGACTTTAATCAAGAGAAGGCAGAATTGATTATGGTCGGCACAGCCAAACAGCTTGATAATGCCCGAATCTTGTTGCAGTCCCAAATTGATAGCCATTATAGGGAAGAGTTGGATTTGGCTTCTGTGAAAAAATTGTACTTGGAGAAGTATGGGGAATTTGCATTCAAAGAATTGGGGAAAAATACCGAAGTTTTTTTCAACCACTTGGATGCTGATAAATATGAGATGGCTGCCCTCAATGCTAGCCAAGTAAAGCGTATAAGGAGACTTTTGTTATGGCATTTGGACTACAATATGCACCGTCAAGAAATGTTACATCTTCCCAAAGAAGACATCATTTCTACATGTGCCTTCCTTCCGTATGAGAATGACTACGCATTAAGTTGGAAGGATAGAACCAAGAGATTATTTCTTTTGAAGCATGATGACCAGGGAAGGAGTCCTAACCCATTATTGAAGGCAGACCTAGAGAAATACGCAGACGATAAACTCAACAACCCTGACAATATGAGCTTTGAATACCCGCAACCCAACTCCTTTTCTGACGTAAATACAAACGATGATACTATGGAATTGTTAAAGAACATTGGGATCCTTAATGAAGAGGAGGCGCCTGTCGAATCCACCAACGAGATCTCTAATAATGAATCTGATGATGCTCACACTCCTATCTTAAGTGATGAGGTCAGAGACAGTATTTTCAAGGAGTTGACAAACTTTGATTATAGACAAGAGTTAAGAGGTGTGGAGAAATCCAAGGAGGAATCGCCAGTGTTCACTGCTACATTGGGAAACATCTTGTTCAATGGTGGAAAAGGTAGCAGCCGAGTTGATTTCGAGACACCGAAAACGCAGGAAATCAAAAACATGGATTACACTTTCAATTCGGGAATCCCTCTTGCATTCGACGAAGTGATTTCCTCGTGTGGACTTAATGAGGATCTTTCATCAATCGATACAGATCCTCATGTCTACAGTCTTCAGTTCAAGTTCACTCCTTCTCCATTTGTGGAAGAATTCAGCAATGACAAGTCTCTTGTGTTGGACTTGAAGGAGCAAGTGAAGTACCCCCCTATAGAGATGTGGATTCAGCTCAATAGCAATTCTGTTCCTGATCTCGAAACGTTACAGATTGTTACCGTGGAGGGTGAGAATAATAGTTACGTCAGCTGTCCTCGGAATGCCTGCGATCTCAAATTGAGTTGTCAAATTACAGGCACATTACTAGAAGACAAGCAGGCTGGTTTAGACGCAGACGAGCCGACAGCGGAAAATGTGGATCTTGGCTCAATGTTGAACTCAACAACAGTGGCATATTCTCGAATTGAAGGCCAGGAGGGAGTCAAAGAATTCTTGGACAGATGCACGCTTGACTTCAGCGGACGCAAGCCAACGTCGGTAGCTCCAGAGTGTGATTTCATCATCAACGGTCAAAAGGTACGCTACAATTACGTCAGCGTCAGCTATCGCCGTGAACTCACATACGAAACTGAAAATGACCAAACCGTCCAATTAAGCGTCGTGGATGGAGGACTGTTAGGAGGAAGACGTTTGGAAGTACGTTTTATCGGTACAGGGGATGACCAAACAGGAGAGACCGCATTCAAGCGTCTCATTGAGCATTCCGAAAAAGTCATCAACAACTTGTAGAATAGTTTATTATTTTATTCATGGTCTCTTGTAAATATATATATACCAGCTTGTCTCATCAACACACTATGGAAGTCTAATCCTTCTTGGCCTCCAAGGCTTTCACGTGCTTTTCTAAGTTGCCCACAGTTTCAGTCAAACTTAATAAGTCAACAAGAATCACGTTGTTTGTCTTAACATATTCATCCATCAAGTAGTAGTAAGATGCGATTCCAGTGGTGGTGACTCCGAGCAAGAAGCCAACGAAACCACCTCTAAAAGCGCCGATTTTTTTAGGCGCACTGGAGGCAGCAGTGGAGTATGAACGTGCTGCTGAGCGAATAGACTGGGATGCCAATTGGAACATTGTGGAGGTTATCAGATTAGTAGGATTTGGTTTTTTTCCTTTACAATTGGCGTGCCCGGGCAAACCGCGAAGTTGCGGGTCCACTAATGAAAAGGCACCTTTCTAAATGACATACAATGAAGCAAATGGGCCGACCAGAAGAAACCAAAAAAAAAATTTAATAAAATTTTGAATCAATAAAACGAAATCAAAAAGGATATCGGTTCTCTCTAAAAGTGGTTCTTTTTTTTATATGACCCTTTCTCTGCCTTATGTAATCTTTGGAGAATTTTGCCAGTGAGGCGCAAATTCCGGGAATTGTTGCACTTGGGTCTTGCGCACATACAAATAGTACACCATACGCCACCAAAGAATCCGTCCGGGAAATCATTAGCTATAAAACCATTTTGGATCGGAAACCATAGCAAGCGACTCAACACACACCAACCATCCACAATTAATATTTCCGAGAGCTTCTGGACGTTTCTGTATTGGTACCGAATTTCGCTGCCTGTTTATCCGATTCCTCTTCTCCGCACTGCGTGATAAGCACACCTGTCCTTCCAACATTCCTGTCGCCAAAAGTTGACGAGAGTTTCAATTGGGTTCCCGAAGTTTTCCAGTCGGGTTCGACATAAACCTATGTTGAAACTGTCTTGTAAGAGTGTTTGGACGAGAACCTGTCCCACGCAATTCAACCGCTCTGTCAATGGAGCTCGGAGATTTCTGACGCGTTCTCCACCACCAAAAAAGAGACCCCTATGGCCCAGAAACATTGCTATCTTTGCGACAGCATCTGCTTCAGTATATGCCATTGATGAATACTATTATTCCTCCCTTTTGCAACGGTCTGTCCGAGCAATCTATGTGCTACTGTGGATCGCATATAGCTACGCTCTTGACGCCAACAGTTATGACACAATCGACGATCTACATGAAGTAGCAGCTGAAAAACTCTTTAATATGCTTGCCACTAATAAGGGACTCTATATAAAACAAGGACAAGCTATAGCTAACCAGGGATCGGCCTTTCCTGTTGCATATCAGAAACGGTTCAGCAATTTATATGATTCTGCTCCCACCGACTCGTGGAACTCCATCGATCAGCTTCTAAAGGCTAATTTCGGAACTGACTATGAAAAAGAAATTTTTGAGTTCATTGACCACAATCCAATTGCCTCGGCGCTGATTGCCCAAGTCCACCGGGCAAGATTGAAGAACGAGCAGAAAGACGTAGCAGTCAAGGTACAACATCCATACATATCGAAACAAATTGTGGTTGATCTAGCAGTGTACCGCTTGATGTCTTCGGTTTATTCCCGAGTTTTTGACTTGCCGCTTTCCTTTTTCACCAGTTACATCTCGGATCAAATTATCAAGGAGGCCGACTTTAGAATAGAAGCAGCGAATGCCAAAAGGCTTCAATCTTATCTTCAAGCCGACAAAGACTTTGACTCATCCAATATTCACATTCCTGACGTTCATGACCAATATACTACAGAGCAAGTGCTAGTAACGGAATGGATCAATGGAGTTCTGTTGAAAAACAAACGACGATTGATAAACGCAGGATTCAACATAAATCATCTCGTCAAAGACTATATTCAGGTTGCAGGGAGACAGATATTTGCTTATGGGTTTGTTCACTCGGATCCTCATCCAGGTAATATGATGGCCCGTTTTTCTAATGGGAGACAACAGTTAGTGATTTTGGACCATGGCCTATACATTACACTTCCACCAAAATTCAAACAGGAGTACTGTGAATTATGGAAAGATATTTTTTGTCTTGACGACGGCAGCATCAAGCGAATTTCCGATGAATGGGGTATTGCCTCTACAGATTTGTTGAGTACTGTCGTACAACTTTCTCCACCAAAAAGTGCTGATCTTACTCAAAAGAGAAACTCTTTCGAATTGGTCAAAGAGTTACTTGGCGACGAGACTCGGTTCCCGCTTCAATTACTTTTTGTACTGCGAACCATGCGAATGATCCAGAAACTCAACCAGAGCATGGGAAGTCCGGTGAATCGGGTTAATCTATTTACTGAATGTGCTGTCGACCTGCTTGTACTGTCAAACTGGGGTCATATTTCGATGTGGCAGACCATCCAAATTCGCCTCGGATTGTGCTTCAGCAACTTAATCTTTTGGATTATCAGGTTACGCCAAAAAGTCTTCGGATCCAAGTATGAGGGGTATGGGCTAGAGGATTACATTGACGAGTATATGAAACAGACAGCCAGATCGATGGGGATTGAACTTGGGGATGATATTATTTATGACTATGACTTTGACACATAACGACGATGCTGGTATAATATGGAGATATGATCTAATATAATGGTATGCCAATATTGTGGGTTTTATTGTTTTCTTATCTCAAGGTAATATGGTTTTGCTAATTGTGAGGTGCTTAGCCGGAACGAATAAGAGGGTTCCATTGATTACGTATGGTCATTCAACTGAAGATAATTGAATGGATTAGGTAATTCAATCGATTACGTATGAGCCTCCATGCTTGGAAGATACAGGCGTTTGAGCACTTTTCTTAGGCAATTGAATATGAGTAGATACGACAAATTATAGCCGTCAGAAACCTGTTGCTGACGAGAAGAGGCACAATAAAAATTTATAGCGAGCTCAATTGATCAATACAGACACGTTGGTTTCGAGCGTTTTCCTAGCACATAATTCATGAGACGGTCTTGACTATAAGAATGCGAACAGGAGGAGTTAGAAATTAGGCTAGATACTAAGAATCAAAAGGAGCGCCTGCAACAGAATTATTTGGAGAACGCAAAATTATCCCATGGAAGATCGTAACTCCTCACTATATAAAATCTACTCAAAAGCACATTTTCCAACTACAGTAAGTGATGGTAGTAAGACACTATATACAGGAAAACCATATTGAGAAGGTATATTAGGAAGTAAATGGACAGTAACAAAAAGCAACAAGAGGTAGAATGATTTCAGAGGAGTCCAGATACGTGACCCACTCACAACACTGCAACATCCAAAAAAACATCTCTACAACTCCTGTCTGTAAGCTGGCACATTTTGCATCAGCACTGACATGGTGATGATGGCGTGCACACAATTGCGCGTAAAGATCCATCTCATCGCTAGCAAAAATCCTTATACTTAGCACAGCATGACCGACGAGCTTCTCCGTGCCTTTTCGACGAAGGAGATCGAGCCGTTCTATGTAGGCGCAACTGCAGCAGTGTTCTCCTCCGATGGAAAGATTGTTGCAACGCCTTACAACGAAGACGTTGTCATCACAAATGTTTCTACCAACCAAACACTTCATACAGTGGAAGGAGACGGCGAAACTGTCACGGCACTTGCAATCACACCAGATGCTACCTTCTTGGCTATAGTGTCACAAAGTCAGCAGCTTCGTGTTGTTGATGTGGCTTCTGGAGATGTGGTGAAGCAATTTCGTTTGGCAGCACCCGTGTACATTGCAGCCGCTGATTCTACCTCCACCCTCTTTGCTTTCGGTGCCACCGACGGTGTTGTGACCGTTTGGGACATCAGCGGTGGCTATGTGACACATTCCCTCAAAGGACATGGTACCACCGTGTGTTCGCTTCGATTCTATGGTGAGCTACATGCCACTAGATGGCAGCTTGCCCTGGGAGACACAATGGGAACCAGCAAGGTATGGGACTTGGTCACACGGCGGTGTGTGGCGTCCACGAATGAACACCTGGGTGCTGTTCGTGGTCTTGCATTTCTGGCAGACGGAGAATGGTTTCTTACAGGAGGTAGAGACGATACCGTGGTGATGTACCGCAGCGACCAATTACGCCGTGCCACAGCAACAATTGCTGTGCGCCATCAGGTTGAGACCTGTGGTTTCTTGCAATTGGACGAAAGAGATCTTTTCTATACAGCCGGTGCTGATGGGTACTTGCGTCTTTGGGATATGTCTGGTCGGCCAGTAGGCGGGTCAAAACGTCCGCTAGAAACTCTGGAAGAGCTCATGGTTACTGATGCAGTGCCTACCGAGATCGGATTATGGTTGGTTTTGAGTGACCAGACATTGGTGCTCTTAGATCTTGATGCAACTTCGGAGGATGAGTCATTGTCCGATGATGAACCCCTGCTCATTGTGCCTGAGGTACGTCGTCTTGCGGGAAATCATGGAATAGTCGCTGATACCAGGTACTGTGGACCAGATTTACAATATCTTGCGTTGGCTACAAACGCCCCAGCCTTGCGGGTGGTAGACCCAGCAGCACCTCTTGACGTCAAGATCGTTGAAGGCCACACAGACTTACTCAATTGCTTGGACGTTTCTGAAAATGGGAAATGGGTCTTAACAGGAGCCAAGGACAACACTGCCCGCTTATGGGAGTGGAACGAACAGCGGGAGACTTTTGAGTCCTACGCCGAGTTTGTGGGCCACGCAGGAGCCGTGACCGCATGTGCATTGCCTCGTACTGGCGAGGCACCCCGGTTTGTGGTCACTGCCTCTGCCGATTTGACTGTTAAAAAATGGAAAGTTCCAAAAACTGCCGGCTCTAGTGTCCGTGCTAGTGAGTACACGAGACGTGCACACGACAAGGACATCAACGCTTTGGCCATGTCTCCTAATGACCAACTTTTTGCTACTGCATCGTTCGACAAACTCGCCAAGATCTGGGACACAGACAGTGGAGAGACTGTCGGTATTTTATCTGGCCACAAGCGTGGTTTGTGGGATATCAGCTTCTGTGCCTACGACAAGCTTGTAGTGACACTGTCTGGTGACAAGACCGCCAAAGTGTGGCTGTTGACAGATTACACTTGTTCGACAACACTTGAGGGCCACACAAATGCTGTTCAAAGGGCACGTTTTGTGAACCGTAACGCACAAGTTGTTACGTCTGGCGCGGATGGCTTGGTGAAGATTTGGGACATCCGGTCTACAGAATGTACAGCCACATTGGACAATCATGCTAACCGGATTTGGGCACTCGATACAAAAGACGATGGTCGTAGCTTGGTTTCGGTCGACGCAGATGGTGTCATGAACTTGTGGACCGATAACAGTGAAGAATTACTGCGGGAACAGCAGGAGGCTCAACGACAAAAAATCGAGCATGAACAGTCGTTGGCAAATCACATGGCTGCTGGTGACTGGAGCAACGCGTTTTTGCTCGCGTTAACATTGGAGCACCACATGCGAGTATACAATGTGGTCAAGGCGCTGATTGCCGCAAACGCCGACCCTGAGCTGCCAGTGGGATCATTGTCTCTCCAAAACACAATACAGCTGCTTGAACAGAGTCAGATGGCTTCCCTATTGAAGCGGGTACGTGACTGGAACGTTAACTTCAAGCAGTTCGAAATTGCACAGAGCGTGTTGCGTGTGGTCATAGACTACTTGGACATGAATATTCCGGAAATCCGCAAAGCTGTTGAGGCGATCGTTCCTTACAATGAACGTCACTACCAGAGACTTGATGACTTGATCGAGCAGACGTACGTGCTTGACTACGCGGTGTCGGAAATGGAGAAGGTGGTTTAATGAGCGGTTTTTGATGTCAGCACTGATCATTTCTCACAGTAATGGGTCAGTTAAGCATTTCAGATCAGATTTCCTTACGAATGTACTTGTGTCTGGCAGTGCTTGTTAAGTTGCAAATGTCTGATCTTCAGGAGACAAGAAGCCACTTAAAGTTAGCCACAGTATGTAAGGCGGAGTGTACAGTTGCATATTTGGGTAAAAGTCTGCATACTTTTGGTGATCGGGGCCCGAGCACTGTGCTTCTGAAAATAGCCTCAGTATGCATCGGCGTTTTCTTGACTGTTCTGGGGTACACTAGCACGTCTCGTAAGTGTCTTCCTGAAGGATGTACGTCAATCATGACACGTGCGGATTGCAGTGAAATGATTTTCGGGCCGCAGCGAAACTATAGTAGTGCAGCACAGCGAACGTCCTGTTTGCGCATGCTTGTAGCATCACAAAACTGTCGAATAAGAAATGTAACTCAAGAAAAATTACGTATGCCATTTATTTGCTTATGTAGGAATTTAAGTGAGGTTTTGGTAACACAGGAGCGCTACTACAGCTCATCTATTCTTTATGTTATACACTTCTATTTTTGCCGCTACCCTTGTAGAATATGCAAATGCCGTAGTCTGACGAAGGTTAATCGTCAAACCCTATGTATACCGCGCTTCACATATCCAAATACCACCTGCATATACGGAATGGTGGAGATTTGGAACTCGGCATTTAGAATTCTCGGAATCATTACCCGAAACTGCAAGCGAGATGCATCTGTTTTCCTTAATGAATGAAGGGATGCAGAGTCCACATCCCCAATATCTAAATGTAGAACGAAACCTTGATTGATCCCCCAAATGCATGTCTGTTACACAAGCAAATCACATCTGTTACTATACAGGTTTAATTCCATACCATAGGTACTGGTAACGTAGATGCACAGTTGAGCATAAATATCTCAAACTATTGTAGCATTATCTCGCGATGAAGCGACACATGTTAGAGTAGGTTATTTGTACGCTCATGTTAGTCGGCGCATGTAGTACTACTGAGGCTAGTGTGTCCTATTTTATGCAACTATCTGCAAACGCAAATGACTCGCATCAGATTATGTAGTTGACAAGACGTAATAAGATTACTTTGCATCAGTGACTAAAGAAGAAAAGGACCAGAAACATGAAATGAGTGAGAAAAAGCGCCCGGAAATCAATTTTTACTTGAAGCAAAACTTCTGCACAATGAAAATGCGCTTACTGTAGCGAAAAGTGTCACTGACTTCAACCTTTCTCAGCGGCTACAGTTGTTAAAACTGCTGTCTAGCGCAAGATTAGATCGAGAACAATTGGAGCTGCAAGCTGCATAGCCGCCTAATACTTCATTTCATATGGGACTAAAGCAGCAGGAGTGAGGCCCATACACCGGACTGCAGATTCGCTATCTGGTCACATAGCTAGTCTATTCGGTTATAGTTGCTGATTTCATAAATAACAAGAAATCAGGAGGGATGACTGATAAGCCGAATCAAAGCTTGAAGCGCATCGCCGCCTGTTGAAAACGGGGAGATACCAAATCATAACCATAGATTGGATGCACTACTGGTTTTCTTTTTTTTTCGTAAATCGCTACCGTTGAAGATACATAGATAGGATGTTTTTATCTTGGTGAAAATGCCATATATGGTCTGCTTTATCACGCCATCTCCAATGTGTGAGTGAAGGGATGAATATTGCGCCCTCTCCGAAGATCTAGCGCGTAACTGGACATATAACCGCTGAAGTGTAAAATTTCCCCCGATCTGCACGTTCGTTGCAGATCTAGACGTACTATGTCGGTAATACTGTTGTGGGTAACCGAGGCACATAACCATTTGACCAAATTTAACTAGTTACGTCACTATATACCGGACGAGGAAGGGGCATTAGTTGCTCTCTACCACATTACCGATGGTGGTTAGGATATTAACAGCCGAAATTTCTAACGCCACCCCACGTACATGCCACATGGGTACACACACATACGGCTTACAACTACTCTGATTAAAAAAGATAGGAACGAGTATGTGTATTAAATTAAGTCGTAGATTGAAGAGCGTCCAGGCTCCAACTTCGACGTATTGTCTACGCTTTTTCTCTTTTTATTATGAGGAAGAGCTTCATAGCCCAAGCAGACTTTTTTCGACCTTTCGCAATTGAAACAGTGCGGTTTCCGCTCGTCGCATTTGATTCGTCTTTTACGACATGTTAAGCAGCCTGTCCGCGTCCTGCGCTTCACCACGCGGCATTTATTAGCCAACGCGCTATACTGCATTGCCCGGGGCACTTGCGTACTGTCTGCTTCTTGTTTTGTCGATGCTTCAGGGCCAACGAGCACAGGGCCATAGTATGGCATGCCATAACTAGGCATAATACCGGGTCTCACCTGTGAGACCCCAAATCCATAAGGTGGAACTTGAGGTGCCATTTGTCCCGAACTCACTTGCATGGCATTTGGAGGAGGAGGGGGAGCATTAAAAGCCGCATATTGAGGAGTAAAGACTACTCTCGTCATTCCCGGATTGTAGTTTTGCATTTGAATTTGAGGACCAACTGAATACTGCAAAGATCCTGACAACAGTGACGCGCGAGGTAGTTGAGTTCCAGGTGGAATCAGACCCAGCAGCAGTGAAAACAGCGATGGACCAGAAAACAGCGCAGCCGCCTGCCGGAAGTCCACTGCCAGGCATGAGCCACCCCGTGACGTGCGCATTGCAGTTTCAGAGAAAGTAGAAGCTCCAGAGATAGTACTGCAATACACAGGTATATGCTCGTCACCGTGTCCGTTAGAAGTATGATAGCTGAAGTAGTCGCCGCGTGGTACACCATTGCTATACAGGCTACCAGAACCCATTTCTAGCAGACAAGGCGAAACCATATCTCGCTCCTTTCTGAAAGCCTCTGAGAACTCAGGGCGATAAGATGTAGATGTGGTATGGGTCAGTTCGTGCTTATGTTCCGGCAGACTTCTTGGGGAACGGGGCTTAGTAAACTGTGGAACCACCTCCTTCTGTCGTGGGCTTAAATCAGAATGTGGATGATGAGCCAACGGTGTAGTTTGAGGGGCATGATTAGGTAGCGCAGGAAGCTGAGCAGCAACCAAGAGTTCGGATACTGAGGGAAGTTGAGGCATGATGGGAGTTGGCTGCTCTTTTTAGGGTAGGAAGTTAATATTTATGCCTTAGCGAGGCATCACTGGATGGTACCAGTACAAGGAGAACTATAATAAAATTAGTTAAAGGACGGGGCGACGTTGTGGAAAAAATCGATATGCTAGTGAGGCAAAAAGAGATGGAAAGAAGTTGTTGCGGGGCGGCTGTTGGGAGTTTATATCTATCCGTGAAACTGCATTGAAATTGTGTCACATATACTAAACAAAAAAAAAAAAAAGAAAATAAGATCAAACAGGGATCAAACAGCTCGCATGGAGCAAAGATGGTGCATATGTAGTAATCTTATGCAAGTTCATGCAAATGCTGCGTCATATAAAAGGGTGACTCCACCTACGCTAATAGCCTCTTGCAGATTTGCGAACAGTAATAAGTCAGACAAAGTGATCAGTGATACTAGAACTTGATGGACTATAGACTCCATCAGCTGTGAGCTTGGGGCCTGGCCTGAACTTGTATTGAATGTATTTCGTGTTTTCATTAACAAACCTGAAATGAGATTGCTCTGCAATAAGAATTCGTTGAGATGCATATGCCTGGCGCATAACCCTTTCGCTTATTTCTTCCTGGATTCTGCTGTTAAGCTGCATGGTTGTTTGATGTAAGCCGACCTTCGCTGTTTACATCATCGCCGAACACTTTTTGGGCCATACATACTAACAATTTTAGAATTATCTTAACCCTCTAATGCAGCATGCTGCTCCAAGATGCTTTCTCTTTATATGCCTGATGGTGAACTAATACAGATGCTTAGCGAGGGTTTACGAATTTTCGAAGCTTTTCTCGTAATCAGTAACTTCCCATAACTGTCCACTAATTTGTACACATAACTTTTTATTATGCTTGGTATTTGCGAGAGTGTAATGAATGTTCCTGTCCTGTAACTGTCTGTTGGGTTTACGTGAGAGGAGTCAAGCATCTTTTCGCGAGAACCGTATATGCAATACCGGATTAAACTACATCTCCATGGAAATCTAAACTCCGATAACTGAAATTTGTCCAGGGACTTACATGATTCCGCTCAATATTTTCTTCATTACGCTGGTGTATTAACTCTTACTTCCGTATGCCTATTTGTCTGAAAAAGACTTTGCTAGCAAGTTTTCTAATCTAGTAGGAGACTATAACTTTCCATTTAAGTGGAACCATTTTAGCACTTATGACTATGCGATAATAAGCCCATTAGTTTATACCTTATACCACATACCTAAATGCTTACCATAAAATTACATTTGATTGTTTTTTTTTTTTATAAATGGAGAGTTTCATACAAATCTTTACGGAGTACGGACAAGGTTTAGTAAGCCGTGTGCCAAGGTAAAAGGACAAGCTGAGCGTACAGGAATTATTTCGCAATTGGTAGGTGTCTGTTATTGTTTCCTAAAAGAATAGAGTTGAATAATTTAGTAAAGTATAGGATTTTGAACATGGATCTTCGGAAATAATCCCGCAAGAGACCATGTTGAATCAAATTCCCGGATGAAATTGAACTTCTTTGCATGTGTTATGCCTTCGATATGTTGGGCGAAGCATCCCCTGAAAGTTATGTGCCAAAAATCTGAAGAGCTATTTACATGTTTCTCTCTGCATGCAAGGACCACAGACGCGTAGCCCATAGGACAGTAATACACTGAATCTTGATGCAGGAAGGTGCATGAGGTGTTTAGCGCCCCAGTTTCTGTACAATGCAACAGCGGGATGACTCCTCTGCAGATCATACGTGCAATATGCATATACCTAAGAATAACTGCCAGTCGCTAAAAGGAATAATTCGTTTAGACCTTTCTTTTTCTGTTTGATGCTTTCTCCACCACTGAGAGGGAATTCACCGTGAAGATGTTCTTCCTGAAATAAAGATGCAAGGTCCGACTGTCATCATTCTCCCACCAAACTGTTTGCAGATCCGGAGTAATTCATGTATTATGAGGTGGCTTTGAACATTAAGATAATTGCATATGCATATGTTCATGCCACCGTAGGTGTCTTCACATACTTTCATCTCATATGGGTTGATCCGAATTACGAACCGCTGGTGCATGCGGTAAGGGCGGAATGAAAACAATATGTTGTACAGATTCTTACATTATGATACTTCGCTTATCCTTGTTCATAAGAGTATTAGCGCTACCCAAGAAAAACACAATCTGTTTCAAGCTAGCTTTCTAATAATGCAATGTGTGTACGGGCTAGACAATAATCGTAATATTGCACGATAAAAAACTCCTGTGTTCTGTGCCATTTCTTACAGATTGTTGGGTTTTGTCTGATTACTTTTCTTTTTTTTTTTTTCTATCCTGTGTCGTACTTTTTTCCCATTTATTCTGGGCTCAAAAATTTCATTTCTGAACCTAAAATATGTACACCCGTGAGAGGCATCGCCCGGGAGAAGCATTACGCGCAAGAGGCATCACGCGTGAGAAGCATCATGTCATTTACCCACATCAACACAAAGTTCCCGATTTGGAGTAAGTTACGTATAGTGAAGGATTTTACCAGTTGAGGCAATCCTGATTGGTAGTCTGGAAACGTTTCTTTGTGTTAGTTTCCCTCAATAATCTAGGCACCCTTGAACAAAATTTACAACGTTTTAACGTCATTGCATTACTCCAATCGTCGATAAAAGCGTGATTAAAGTTTGGGTCAATAGCTTTTAAAGATGGATAACTGCGCATGCATGCAAGACCCATGCAGAAAGTTCCGTCTGATCCAAGATTGTTCATGTAATATGAGCGTTGGTCCTTTACCAAGACTCATACCCGTTGGAGTAATACCCAGAATTTATTCAATTGGAATGGATATACCAGAAGATCCAACAATTATTAAAGTTTCTTCACATTCCCTTTCCGTGACGATCATTTGCCGCTCATTTTTAATCTAATGTCGATCTATTTTTAATGTATATCTTTATTTTTTTTTTCTCGTCGTTTAATTTTTCGTTCGATTTCTCGTATTTACATCTCTACTGCAGTATGCCAGACCCACATAGATTCATCGGCTGGATTTAGTGTCCCGGTTTGTTCCTTATTATAGCCTAACGTTTCCACCTTCCAATTTTCCCCGAAATTCTTGTAGTGCTATCAAACACATAATCTTTGGTTCACTTCCTCTCTTGTTCCTACACCACTTCCCATGTGTACGGGCGCTTACCCGGCTGAGCACGTGATATTACTAATTATTCCTTTATTAAACGACTACACACCAGAAGCGCATACTGGTTTAAGCCAATGCAGGCATGCTCGTTTCGATACTTAGGAAGGAAAAATATTCTTGGTTTGACCCCAGTCAAGGATTTAGGTTCAGCAAGTGAAATTCTCTTGCATATACCAAAGGCTTACTACATATGTGCTGGCTGCATTATGTTACAGAAAGATATCAATGTTTGAATAGAAGACACGCTTTTGAATGTTCCTTTCTTTGGTTCTACTCTCAGTTTGCTAACAAGGTCACCAATGGAGATGCCCATTCTTTCCTCACCTGGCCAATCTTTAAAACTCCTTTTGCGTACTTTGGGCCGCGCACGACTCACCCTGGCGGTTCCCTCTTTTTAATTTTTTCCTGAGTAATGCGGGTTATCAGTTGCTATATTCCTCTAGTGAAGTGAACTCACAAATTTGTTAGACTGGACTTTTTTCTATCTTTCTGCCGCCGTATATGACCTGCTTTATCGTGATTAACAACAGGGTCTCCATCAGCTTCTTAAACTACTGACATCGTTTTTTCCAGTTCAATATCCCTTTTCCAACCGAGTAAATCCATTTACCAAGACATAACACACTGACTCCCCTTTAGTGCTAAGCGCTGTCGATTTCTGAAGCAAACTTCAGGATTGTCGCTGAATTCCAAATTACCAACCAACGTGACAATTTTAATCCAGCCCGATCAAGTCCAATGACGTCGCCCCTTTCTGCGTCATATTTGACCCTGGCGAATCCATTCAGAGGCAATATGACACTGGTGCCAGAATCCTGTGTCAACATCAACCGCCAGACTATTATTATCAATGCATGCAAAAGTGCAGTGGATATTTCCCAAGAACTTGCATGTTTACGTTGCGCTGAGCTACACTTGATTATTGAAGAGTCTTCGAGTGACGAATGTGGCGAAGTTTTAAGCCTTTACAATGGTTTAAAAAACTGCAACTTCGGCAAGCACTCCTTAAATAGCCTTATTGTGAGTTACCATGCTGACAACAAACACGAAGACAACAATCCTGCTCGTCTTATGCTTATCATCAACTTGTTGAACAAACTTAACTGGGACGTGTGCAAATTGGTCATTCTCAACTTGCACATAAATTATGTCCAAGACGACCCAAGATTGGCCTTGATTGAAGAATTGCCTGTCATAGTTAGAGTCCATGGCGAAACCTTGCCTAACTACACACATGACGACCATGATCTTAAGTTGGTCACCAGTGCCTATTCCTACTTGGAAGGTTGTATTTAATGACCATTTTTGGTCTGTTTGAATCGCCGTATTTAGTTTTCTTTTTCTTTTTTATTTGTCCATCTAAATAAGGTCTCTAAAACTGACTTACTTGTTCGATGCTTCTCAGATACATTTGGTGAAATACCTGATGTAGTTTGCCCGTTTAGTGTATACTAGGACCACCACACAGTTTCGCACTGGATCTGATTTTGTAGGAAAACACACACAAACAAAAATAATTTTAAGCAAGCATTGCTTACCCCATGGCGTCTGATTCTACCAAAGAAGGTATGTTCTCTTTTTTTTCACTTTTCCCAATACAAACATCTAACCATCAGGATTTGATCCTTCGATTATGAAGGTGTCAAAGTTGAAGAAGATGTTGGTGGAGTATGACGTGCCTCATTCTCCTCATGCAAAGAAAACGGAATTGCTTCGCCTTTTCGAGGAGCATGTGGAGCCCAAATTGAAAAAGAGAATCACATCCAAACACTCAAAAACTCCGAAGAAGGAAAGTCTGGTAGAACGCCTGGAAACCACAGATTCCAGTGTTAACATTGACAAGTCAAATGACGAAAACCCCCCGGCTAAAAAGAAGTCAAAAAAGAGGAAAAAGAGAAAACAGGAACTGCCAGAAATGCCTCTTCCTTCTCCAAAGGGTAATGTCTTTCTTGTGGATTCAGATTCGGAATCCGATATTCTTTCGCCACGGAAAGCACCAAAGTTTTCTCCAAAATCGACTCCATCCAAGAGCAAAACGCCTGAGAAATCGGCTAGCGCAATAAAGTCCGAGAAAGCTTCACAAAAACCAAAGGCTACAGCAAATGAGAAAAGCTCGCTCAATAATGGACCTCCATCCATTAAGCAATCCCAACAACCTGAAGATTCAAAGAAGATCTCAGACTCTGACGTGGAGCCCGTCGTACCAAAAGAATATGGTGAGGCTTCACATGAAGGTACACTTGGTAAGACTTCAAGAGCCGATAAGAAACCGCCAGCCGGAATACGTGGTCCCTTTTCCCCGGAGAACTCAGACAATAGCTCTGACAACGAGGTGCCTTTGGGCGAGCCAGTGCACTCACAATCGGGCAGCTCTTTGGGAAGTCATAATACAAATTCTGAAAGCGAAATGGATACAGCTCAAAGCTTCGATGTTTCAGTGAACAAAATTCGAAAACAGGATGTGAAATCTCTTTTAGCGTCTAAACTAGATATGGAGGAGAGAGACGTCGAGTTAGCTAATCTTCTTGGTGTAGATCTTAGAGGTATCAAACCAAAGAAGAAAGGAAAAAGAGTAGTCACTCCCAGAAGACCTATCATTATCCAAGAACGCTTATTGAAGCAAAATGAAGAACTCTCCAAAGAACTGGCTGATGAAGAGTTCAAAAATGACGATGAACATGAGAGAGAGGACAGAGATGTTCAAGTCGAAGATGAAGAGGAAGAAGATGATGATGAAGATGAAGACGATACTGAAAACTTAGTTCAACCAGCTAAGGATCATCAAATCAAGAAGACCCAGCATTCTCAAACTAAGAGACATATTCGGCTCCCAAAGAGTTTTTCGAAAGTGATTCTTACTGCACTTTTCTACATTTTTTTGTGGGTTACAGCTTTGAGTATAATGCTCTTTGGTTATTGGTACCGCGAGCAGACCATATTAGTGGGATATTGCGGGCAAGAGATCATCAAACCCACCGTACCAAGAACGGAAAACACGCCTGAAATGCTTGTGAACTTTGGGGAATATTTGGATAGTTACTTTCGCCCCCAATGTGTCAAATGTCCTCAGCACGCAAGATGCTTCACCCATTTGGAACTTGCTTGTTATGACGACTTTGTTGAATATTCACCATGGTATTACCCATACATGCCCATAATTGATCCTACATTGAAAAAATGTATACCTAATACGAAGAAAGCAGAGAAAATCGAGCTTATGATTGATGTTGCCCTTGACTTGCTAAGAGCCAGAAATGCAAACACAGACTGTGGAAATACTCTGGAAAGAAACTTGGCAGCTGGCGTCTCCGTTCAGGAATTGCATGATCTTTTATTGAGCATCAAAGCTCCTTATATTACCGAGGAGGAGTTTGAAGAATTGTGGAAACGGTCTGTTGTCGAGTTGGAAGCTAAACCAGAGATAATTGTAAGGCAAGTTACTCATTTTTCTTTTTTTAATGCATCAGATGATACTAACACAACGCAGGTCGGATTCTCAGATGATTACAGTGATACCTCAATTGACGCTAACAACACTGTTGGTGAAGCGAAAGCCCCGGTCAAGATTTTTCGATCAAAGGCCTTATCACACGTCACATTAACATGCCGTATTTCAAACGCTTTAACTCTGTTGTTATTGAAATACAGACGTGTTTTAGGACTTCTTGCTTTCATTAGCATCATTGTTTGGGGAGCTCATTGGCAATACCAGCAGAGTCAACAATTTGCCCAAAAAGTTGACATAGTTTACGAAGAAGTTATCAAAAAACTTCAGCGGCAAGCTAAATTGGCATTTGAATCAAAGGAACTTCCGCCATACATTGGATCTATCCAGCTCCGGGATCTAATTCTTTCACAGGAAACGAATTTGGCTCGCAAGATGCGTTTGTGGGAAGCAGTTAGCCGAAAGGTAGACCGCAACAGTAATGTCAGTCATCAACTACTTGAGATACATGGTGAGGTTATGAAAGTATGGGAGTGGCTTACAAACGTTGATTGAGCATAAGCTTCTTCTTTATTTTGACATTTCTCCAGTCATAGCATTAACTCTATATAAATAGTCTCAACTTTAATACACTACACCTCAACTTTAGCCACAGAAGCTGCGAGGTCAATAAGTTCGTCCTCGTTCTCAAGACCAGCCAAACCTTTTTCGAAAATTTCTCTTCCTGTCATTTTACCGTTATGCATTGCCTCAAATCTTTGCTTGTCTTTAAGCTCCACTTGCATCTCTTTACGGAACGCATCTCTCCATTGGGCAAACGACTCCTTGGTAACTTTGGTTCCATGAAACTTTTTCTGCTCCTCAGCCTCTCTAGCCAAGAGTTCTGCGTCGTACTTCTTTTGGGCAGAGTCAAGCTTCTGCTGAAACAAAAGCTCTGCCTCGTCTTTAAGAAGAGCCGCTAGGGCAAAAACAGAAGGCATGCCAATATTCATCTCTGCCTCTTCGTTCAACTTGGAAACTAATGACGCCAAATCAGATTTATCAAATTCGATGCTTTCTGATAAACTGACAAAACGTTCCAGATCATCGTCGTCGTCACTATCCTCAGCTTCCTCATCCTCATCATCTTCAACAAATGCCTTAACACTCAAACCTGGGACTTCCTCTGGATATTGTGGAGGATATGTTACACCAAGAACCACCACGTGGTTTCTGTCCGAAGCAGTTTCTAGAGCGATTCTGATGGTGAAACTGGTTGGGGAAACTACTTCAAGTTCATCGGGATAAATGGACTGGAGCACTTCGATCTCCTGTGCTTGTTCTTCGAGAGGATCCATATCGATTCTGACCTCCTAATTAGGGTTCTTCTGTAAGTGCCACCGAAATTCGTTTCTTCAGGCTGACAGATTATAATGCGAACCGATTCTCTTCAAGATGTGGTAGTAGTTCAATAGTACTGCGCGGGCCAAAAATGAGAAGTGCACTATGAATGCTGAGTAGGACAGTCGGACAGATACTGAGGGCCATTTGTACGTAAACATATGAACGAAGTGACACATATCTAGCGTTCTCTACTGCTAACATTTCATTTCTTTTTTTTAATTTTTTTTTCGTTCAATTACTCTGATCGTGCACATTCCCTTCTCTTCAGTATGGGCCTTTGGTGCAGGCGCAGTTGGGTAGACCCTAGTTGTGCAGGCTCAAACGTAGAGAACACTACCAGAAAACGTATGCTACGGGATATAGAAAGAAGAAGAAGAATAATACAACGGCCAGCAAGAAAACTGAACTGCTGTGCGAAAGTCAATTGACTAAATAAAAGTTCTTCATTGGCCTTTCAGCCATACTGAATGCACCCAGTCCCATACTGCGGGTAGTGCCGCACATCATGCCAAAACTGCGCGAGGATGATCTTGAAGGGAACAAATTAATGCCCTGCAACTGTGTCTAAAACAATATAAAGAAAAGATAGCTGTGCATCACCTCATTCATCTGGCGATTAGACTTGCATTAAATTTCTGAGCTATAACATCGCCACAAACACATACAAGGCTTACCTGAGAGTGTTGGTTTACCGATTGTCCTTCTTTTTTTAGTCTTTCCTTTTCTTTGTTTGTTCGCTCCCAATCCCTGGGCATAACCCCCAACCATCGACCCGTTGGATAAATTCAACAAACTACAGCACCCAAATCAAAAAAAAAGATTTCAACTTTATGTACCGACAGAGCTTGTGGCCTCCAAATACCACAGTCCGAGACTTTGCATACCCAGACAGTCATCCGTTACGGTTTGGAAAGCCTCCTGACGATGAAGAGTACGATGACTTCTCTGACTCACAACCCGATTTAGGCCACCATCCAACGCTGTACGCTAATGATGAGATCAATAGACGAGCGATAGCTCAATTTGACTTCCAGGCTGAGAACGACAACGAAGTTGGCTTAAGAGAGGGGCAGGTGATCTGGATCCTTTACCGACACGGACAAGGGTGGCTAGTAGCGGAGGATCCTGCTACGGGAGAAAATGGCCTTGTTCCAGAAGAATACGTGGAGATTTTGTACGAAGAGGAAACCGAGGACGAGGCCAAACCCTTTATGCCCCACATTCTACGGGAGTTCTCTCGGAGCCCTGAAAGCGAGTGGGAAGATACAGACGACGAAGGACACGAACATGAACACGGAAACGAAAATGAAAATGAAAACGAAAACGGAAGAGTCGCATATGCTGAAAATGACTCCAGTTACAATGCTGATGTACAAGGCATTCAAAAGAAACTAGAAGAAACGGCCGTGCATTCTGACTCTGAGCGCTAGAGCAACAAGACCGTTTGCGTTTGAGCTCCAGCATTTCTTTGTCACGTCATCCGCTGCAGCTCTGAACTAAGTAATACAGTAGTTCTCAGGTATATAGGTTATTGGTTAAGCATGGACAATTATTGAGAGTAATTATTGCGAATAATGTGGGTAGTGTGTATTTTAAGCCAGACACCAATTGTGGTCTCTTCCAAAACTGGACACGACCTGAACATTTACAAATGCTGATTTTTATTCTTTTTTGAATACTGGTTTAGATCTTCTGACTGCTTTAGAACCTCCCTGTTATACAGGACCATCGACATGTGGCGTATTATGCAGGTCTTCACGTCTTGGGCTGGTGATTCCATCGTGGTCAATGCATTGTTTAGGGTACCTCTGATCAGCACATGCATAACAATAATCTGCCGAGATCTGGCTCGTTTGACGCGAGAGCGGATGGCAGAGGTGATCTACCTCGTGTTGGTCCAACCGATCCGAATATTGCCAAAGGTTTCCACGAGCCAAGCCTGCATCAACCTACCGAAGATGATTCGACGCAAACACCAGCTGAAAGTCATGTTGGATCCAATTCTGGCTCATCAGATTCGGAAAGTGACACAGCAGAAGCCGATGAGTTTGGTAAAGACTCAGAAATCCCACCGAATCCCGACACAGAAACCGTGCCCAATCTGGATTTGGACTATCTGGCCCATGAGATGAGTGACACGAACAATGACAACAACAATATCAAGGAACCCCAGCCAGAACCACTTCGAAACAGAAAACCAGACTCCGGTTACATCAAGCTTTATGAGCTATATACGTCACAATTTTTCGATCTAGATTACTTGGAATTGCCTAGCACATTCAGACAGTCAAGGAAAGGTGGTACTCGACAAGTATCGAAGTTGAAAGCAAGCAAAATCACCAATTCCAGAGCATATTATCTCCCAAAACATCTCTATGACTCAGCAAGTCAAAAACAACAGACTGACGTTGCTACTGATGATGCAGATGCGATATCAAACAGTCAGCCAGACCTTCAGCAAGAACAAATTTTGCAAAGTTTCAAGACCCTTCCAGGTACTCTATGGACGGAGAAAGAAAAAGAAACCTTCTTCAATTGTTTGGCAAGATATAGCATCCACCGAGTTGAAGAATTCCGACCTCATCTTCCCGGTAAGTCTACCTCTGAGATTTATATCTACTATCATCTTCTCAAGACGGAATCTCGTCGCGCCGGTCGCAGGAAGCAAATAGAAGTGTGTTTTGAAGACTATCATCATGAAGAACTAGAAGATCACACTCTGGTAAAACACATTTATGAGACAGAGGTGTGTGTGCCTGGGGTCAGCTATGCCGCGCTACCTATTGCATGTGAACTGAGTGAAGAATGGATAAAGTTTGAAGAAGAAGAGTCAGCAAAAATGGCTAATAGAGAAGAGTCACGCCGTTCTCGTAAAGAGTTGGATTATCGGAGACAGGTGATGCTAGAAACTGGCTTGGTTCTCGGAAAATCAAGAGACCGAGATGAGGTGTCGATAATAAACCAACAAAATGCGGCGAAGCTCTCTCGAGTATACAAAACCAACTCTCTTTTTCCCTGTCAAACAACGACCAACACTCAGCTACTCAATCTTGATGTGCTGCTTTTTCTTGATGAATTGGCCCGGCTCAAACTCAAGGAACTCATTGGAACAATAGTAGCCACCAAAGTATTGAGCGGAACAAAAATGAAACCTCTAAAAGGGACTGGAGACCAAGAACCGCAAATTCAGCCATATGTGATTCACGATGTGGATGTTCTTCGTGCGTGTCTCGATATCAAGTTGTTTGAAACTCCAAAGGTTGGTCAGTATTCGAGAGATCGAGATGGAAAGATTCCTTTGCTCGCATCCTATTGGTTAAATTTGGGCAATTCCTTGAAAATTAATTTCCTTCCCGATGATGGACCTCTACCGATTCTAAACACGAAACGGTTGGCAAGTTATGAAGAGCTAAGGTCGCAAGATAAAACTGACTATGATATGTGGGAACTCCGACGTGAAACTTCACGAATTGTACCAGAATACGAACCCGATCATGTGGATTTTACTGCTCTGGGCCAATTCATAGAAACAAACACTCCGCTGAAGCCAAAGGAGGAGAGCGATGAAAAAGAATCGAGTATCTCATTTCGAGATCTTGAGCAGGTAGGATCGCTTCCTAAGAAACGATCATTTTATGACGTTTTGGTGGAAGAAATGGCCTTTGAAAAAGAGATCCAAGACCTTGAAGAGCTTGATGCCGATGCGTCTCAACTTATTCGAAACAGAGAGAAAAAACTTTGCCATAGTCTTGATAATTTCGACTCTTCCAAACCTATTCAAACAGACTACTTTCCCCCAGAATTGTGGGGCTCCACAAACAAAGAAAAGTTGCGCCCCGAAAAGCTACGCCTTGTGTGGGATTCTTCATTTGCGACCTATGGCTAACCACAAAACGTCTTCTTCTGAGCTCTTTTTACCCTTCCATTATAATTACAAGCTTATTTGCCAATTATTTATGGAAAGACAACGTGATTCAAATATAAGATTGGTCTAAGAGTATCATAGTAATGTCTAGGGCAATCATAAAACCGGAGCTTGCCATCAAGAAGTAAGGTTCATGTCGGCGAAGAAAGGTGAACCAAGAGAACGAACCATCATCGAGACTCACCGACAGATAAATCTCTCCGTAACTTGACACGGGCATTTTGCAATTATCGAAGATGAAAGTGTACAAGGTGGAACGCCAAATGAAAAAATAATTCAAGAAAATGTTTGCAGTTATGAATAAAGTTGAAAGCCAGTTGCCCTCAACAAAAGCGAATGATATGTTGGTCATTAAACCGGTTCGTGTCATCAATAATGATAATATCACATTGTTCAACTTCACGAGCGCAGATTTTAAGCGATTTGTTTCCTTTGGGGAGGAACCGGGACTCTTCTTAATATCCTTGACTGGTTGAGTAACCGAGAATTTGACCAATGTGTATACCAGATTCACGAATGGACCAATAAGTTGAAGCAGCAACCAAGCTTTTAAATCTGAATAAGCACCCTGGAGTAGTGGTACAATAAGCATAATGCTTAGGAATAAAAGAAGTATGATTTCCTGCAGTGTGCTCCAATCTATTTTCAAAGATTTTCCAGGGAAATGTGAGTACCTAAAGATGCAAACAAGATTAATGATATTCTGCAAAGCATCTATTGCGTAACGGGACGGATCCACCCCAAAATGAAGAAACGGGTTAAAAATAATACGAGCATGTAACACAATTGCACCCACAATAATTATCATACTCATTAGCGGCGGGTTGAATATTCGCCAACACAATATGTCATCCACTATGTATGTCAGCCATATAGTCCAAGAAGAAGTTGCCACAGGAGCCATTTGTCGAAGCCGGCTAATGATTATGATGAAGGTAAAGGGGGTGAAAACTCTGCTAGTTTTCACGGGTAGTGTTTGCAAACTAGGATTTGTGAAAGCTAAATATCCTGTTCTTTTCTTTCAGTCCGAAAACGTGAACCGATAAATGATACAGAAAATGATATTCGAGAAAAGCTCCTCTGATAGTACAAAGATTCAAACTGAGTCTGGTCAAAGGTGTACCTTAATCGAGTGGCAGAACGATCCAAAAAAAAATTGAAGGAATGATATGTGGGGAAGAAATCAGAGAAGTACGAATGCTTCATATAGCTACAAAATGATCCTGCAGCTATTCACGTCTACAGAAATGTATGCGCTGTGCATCTTATCTTGACTGGCACAGAGACTGGCACACGAATGTGATGATGTGAAACGTATAAGCCACTATTGAGTGTTAAGCCAGATGTGTCGTGTGACATCAAATTAGCTTCTTTTTCGGCTATGAACCAATAGATTCACTGGTGCCCATCAATTTTGAGGTATAAGAGAATATTTGTGACGTGCGCATGGCTACAGGACTATCAGTAAGGCTTCTGTTCCCTTCTTCTTTATTGTTACGTCCAATGAGCCAGCGAGCCGCACGACCGTTGATTCACATTTAAGTGTCGATTGGGCATACAATACTAAGTTTTGTTGCAGCTTTTTTTTTTTCTTTTTCATGTGTGTCATCTTTGTTGTTTTCCTCCTATCTTTACTCCACTTTTACTCTTTACCACACTCGGGTCATGGGAATTATGCGCGTCGCGAAAGATGCGATATAGAGGCGAATTCGGAATATTTTGTATGTTTGCCGATTCTTCATCGGGAACAGTAGACAGGATATCCAGTTCCAAGTGTCAGCTTTATCAACGAAACTGCATGAGACTTGCAGGTCTGGTACTTTGTTATAATTTTTGCATTTGCGTGACTTGTCTCTTTTGAGACTGATATGCACGTCCACTAATCCGGTGATGTTACATCATCTGATGTAGTTAGTGTGCCGATTAGAAAGACCATCACTGCATCATTTCGAGTTATCAATTTCCATCAGTGTATGGAAATGAAAAAAGTATGGAAATCTAACAAGGGTAGTGCACGGCTGACATAGTGAAAGGCTGCTGTCATGATAATGAATGAGATTGGACTGTGAGGCTGGGTTGTGTGTCGCCACTAGCATGCTAGTTTTGGCGGAGCAAATAGATTCTGACGCGTCACTACGTGTCCACCACATTCAACGACACCAATTTTGTGTTCCCATGGCGAGTCCTGCTGAGAGACAAGAGATAGAATGGAATACGATACAAGGTTCACACTGATCACGTGCGCAATTGACTAAGTGGCCCCATGCCTCACTAACTATGCGCAATCACAAATAGATTAAGAGCTAGAATGCGTTTCTTTTCTTAGTACTGGATGTTTGGGATTAGTACTGGATGTTTGGGATTAGTACTGAATGTAACATTTGAGCGCTAGGTTTCGCCAGTGATACGCCTTTTAATTTCTTTTTTGTCGTTTACGAATGATAATGAGAAGATTTATAGAACTGTAGTCCAGCATGCACCTATCGCATGGGCAACGCTAGTTGACTGAACGAGTGAGAAATAGACATCCATGGGCCAATCCCAATTCAGGACAATAAATAGTCAAGGTCGAGCTCAAATTGTTGTTCTTATAAAGCGTGGATGCTTTTGGTGTACTCTTTTTCAACGTATTGCTCCTGTTACTCTTATTTGTCCATTGTGCAGGTTAATGAGAAACTGTGAGTAACTAAGAGGAGCCTCTCAATCTCAGGTACCAATAGAAACAGAAAAGAAAAAAACATATAACATAGAAAAAAAAGAAAAAGACAGGAATACAGAAGAAACCCGGAGAGTACAGAAACGACCATCCTAAGTATTATTGAGTACCAGAAGTCACCTCAGGTCATTGTCTCCTCTCTAAGGCGCCAACATCCGTACATACTCAAACACCTACCTATTTGTTTACTTAAGGTATCGCGTTCTAACATATATGGGACATGAGCGTCTCACATCCCAGCATCTCAGATGACATAAGCAGAATACGATCGATACAAAACAGAGAAACAAGTTCTCCGACAAGAAAATTGAAAATAGTCGAGCGGTACAGCATGGCGTGGTCTACTAATTCCCTGCACTCATCGAGTACTGATTACAGTGATTTCGCCTCCATAAAACGCATGAAAAAGGTTGATGAGGATATCTCCTATTTTACAGAATCGCTACAATCGCTTAAAAAAGAAATCATGGTTTTAAAGACCACAAACTCCAATCTGGAGTTGGAAAACTGTAAGCTTGAGGACGATATCAGCAAGCTAAACGAGGAGCTAGAGCATTCACAGGAAGACTTGAAGAAACTTGAAGACTATGAAATTGAGTCGACCAAGTCGCTTGATAATATGCTAGAATCAAAGTTGAAAGAAATGAACGTGAAGCATGATCAAATGCTATCTGAATTGAAGGAGGATATTTCCGAAAGTATAGAAAAGACCATCAAGGAAAAACGACAACAAGATCTAGAGAAGAAGGCTTCCTTAGAAGCTGAAATTGCTCAAATTCAGGAAGCTCTTAAATCAAGTGAAGCGGAAACCCAAACAATGCTTGCGGAGCTCAAAGATGATCATAAAAAAAAGCTTCATGATCTTCAACAAAGTATGGACAGCATGATTTCTGAGCTTCAGCGAGAGAAGCAACTTCTTATTGAGCAGATTGAACTGAAAAATTCAGAGTCTGAACAACTAGAAAGGATAAAGCTATCTGAATTGAGACGAAATACTGCCGAGGAATCAGAGTCATTACATTCATTGAAAGAACAATTGCGACAAGATTACAATGACTTATCTCAATTGAAGAGAGACGTTTCATCTAACTCCGAAACTCTCGATGGTATAAAGACTTCATGTGGTATGAACCATGCTACCATTGAGAATCTACGTGCTGCTACTCTTGTAACAATTGAATCATTTCTGAGGTTAGAAGAAGAGAGACGGATGTTACATAATAAGCTACAAGAACTAAAGGGAAATATTAGAGTGTTTTGCAGAATCCGCCCCGCGTCACCATCGGATCAACCTCACTTTAACTATCAAATTGCAAAAGAAGATGATCTCGATGAAAATGGAAAGCAGGTCCTTTCTTTATTGAATAAAGATCTCGATCGAAAGTCTCCATTTAGTTCAAGTGACAAATTTCAACAAGGTATGGATTTTAGATTTGATAAACTCTTTGATGAAAAGAAAACAAACCTTGATATTTTCCCCGAAATTTCTCAGCTCATACAATCTTCTCTTGACGGCTATAACGTTTGTGTCTTTGCTTATGGTCAAACCGGTTCGGGAAAGACATGGACCATGTCACATGAAAAAGATGGTATGATTCCATTATCTCTCAAAAAGATATTCGAGGAAACCAAAAATCTTTCTGAACAAGGTTGGGATTACAAAATCGAAGGACAGTTTGTGGAGATTTACAACGAACATATTTTTGATCTTCTACTGAATCAGTCCCTGACTAATAAGCCAGAAATAAAGCATGATGAGGCCACGAAATCCACATATGTCACCAATATAACAAGTGCGAGTATCAATTCAGAAGACGACGCAATACGGATTCTTGGTAAGGCAACCAAGAAAAGGTCCACAGCCTCCACTATGGCAAACGAAAGATCTTCTAGATCGCATTTGGTATTCATGTTGAAAATCCGTGGCCAAAATGAAACGTTAGGGAAGTTCAGCAACGGGACTTTGAATCTTATTGATTTGGCTGGTTCCGAACGACTTGGACAGTCACAAGCGAAAGGTGAAAGATTAAAAGAAACACAAGCAATTAACAAATCTCTTTCTTGTCTAGGTGACGTGATCCACGGGTTGTCTCAACAAAAGGCTCAGCATATTCCCTTCAGAAATTCCAAGTTGACATACTTGCTTAAGAATAGCTTGGGTGGGGACTCAAAGACGTTGATGTTTGTAAATATTTCGTCTTTGAAGAGGGACTTGAATGAATCCATCAACTCCCTTCGATTCGCTACAAAAGTGAACAACACAAAACTCTCTCAAATCTAATATACATCTTGCTGGTCATTATTTAGTCTTTTGGAGAAGTAAGTAAGTTACGATCTGGCATGTATCCAGAAGCATGTTTGAGTAGTCCAGAATTCGAGACATCCTGCCACATTTCATTGTGATTCTTCTTAGCCCATTCAGAGACTTCGATTTGTTTCTTTGGATCTAAGCAGTAATTGTGCATGGACAACAACATATCCTCGGAGAACTCTAAATTGTAGTCATCCATTTGTTCCACTAATTGAAATGCCTCCTCAACAAATCCGTGATATACATGTGCAATCAAATACTGTTTGAAGATCCCATAATTGGGGAAAACACCAAAATGTGAGAGGTTATTCCAAAACTTTTTCACATAGAGCATGTCACTATAAGTATATGATTTGATCATAATCTGGATTGTTTCCTCGTTAATACCACCGCTGCTCTTGGGGTTTGAAGAAATGGAAAGGAACAAGTCTCTAACCTTTCCTATATTCTGTAAATTCGAATAGGCATTCAAAATACAGTTCTGTAACTCGATATCTTGATCTTCGATACTAGTATCCATTTTCAAATATTCATGGATCTCGTTCACTCCTTCTTCGTATAGGCGGTCACCAAATGTACGAAGTAAATAAATATAAATGTCTCTCAGCGGAGGTAAGTTTTCGTCCTTATTATCGTGAAGTTCATTCAAATGTTTAATTTGACGGAAAATGATCAATGCTGCATTTAAACGATCAACTTCACAGAAGAACTCCAATGTAGGTAAATATGACTCGAATGGGACATGGAAGTATTTGTGTAACTCTCCATAAAGAACCCAGTTTGTCTCATATGTTTTTTCGTTATGGTAAGTTACAACAAACTGTTGAAGTCGGTCAAAGAGCTGGCGATAGGCCTTCATGTAAGAAGGGTTCAAAGGAAGCTTTTTGGCCGACAGCTTCTGAATCTTAGGGAGTTCACGTTTAAGTAACTCGATGACATCACCAACGCATTCTTCATTAAGCATCTTATCAGTAAGAGAGTTAAGAGCCTCGGCACTGACATTAGTAACCATGTGTTGTCTGATTTTTCGAAACTTCGGGAAGATCTGCGTGATACTTTCCGGCAGTTGGCAAAGAAGAATGATTAAGTTGTTCAATGTCAGAGCCACTGTTGGGTCAACCGAATCGTTCCATTGAACAGAGGAGCGTGTCAAACTCTCGTCAAAAATCTTGTATGCTAATTCACGGTCATTAGTTGCCATAGCAGCATCAATTCGATACTTGTATGACTCCACTGTTGGCTCAAAATGCTTAATTGTACGAAACTCTTGGTCAAGTAACTCCACAAATTCTCGAGTTTTGGTAATACCCAACGCCATACAAACCTGTATAATTTCAGTGTAGACCTGTGGAGCGTCTGGAGTATTTTGGAAAAGGCTAGGATATGACGTTTGCAAGGTGTCAAAGATCGAATTTGCAGAGCTTTTGGAATCGCCAAAAAGACGAACCAACATTGCTTTTGCTTGCTGAACTTCGGTTATAGTAGATGTCTCGTTTTGGATGTATTCACATAGATTCTTAGTAAGCGAAGAGAAATCGTTCTGTTTAGCCAATTCCACCAAAAGGATGTCACAATATGATCTGTCGTTTGCGTCTTGCAAAGACTTCTTCACATCATCAAAATTGCACTGCCGAAGTGAAGCTAAAGTCATTTTTGTTGCCTCATCAGTTGATTCGCCAGATAACGCTGAATTCAATTCAGTTGATAATTTTAGAAGCCTTAGTTTCATGTCAGTTGAAGTATTTTCAAGCCCAGTAGAAACTGTTTGGTCCACTAGGTACCGAATACGGTATAAGTTCTTCTCCATGTTCTTATACTCGTGTACTCTCGGGTTCTCATCAACAAAGAGAGTTTCGATATAATTTATGAGATGCAATGCAAAGTCGTCGTTGATGAAACACTTACTCTCTGGATTCATATTGACATATTGAAGGAATTGCTCAAATTTCTGGAGATTTAGCTGTCCATTTTGTTGCAAACGAGAGAAGAGTGCACTCGTGAAGTCGGGACTGATTGCCAAGTTCTTATTTCCTAACACATACGCCAAAGCAACAAAGAAATCTCCGGCCTTAAGAGACATTCCAAGTTCGAGAACATATACAAGGATGGATGCGGGGATAGGGTTGGAAGATTTCACAAACTCTTGAACAATACGTATCACGAACTCAGGAATATCCTGTCTCTGGCCTCCTCCTAAATTAGTCACAACTTTTGTAAAAAGTATTTGGGTCCTCTCTGGAGTTAAAATTTCATGAATAGAGCGTTTTCCATCGTGTGTCATATACATAAGGACGGAGTTGATGATAGTATATAGACTTGGCGAGAGATCATCGGTCTCGTCAATAAGGGAAATGAGATTCGATCTTAAAATCCCATCTCGAAGATTTTGTGGAAAGTCTGCGGTTTTCAAATAATGCTTGAGGTTTTCCACATATTCACCATCTTGGTCTGACGTTGTGGGCTCAATAACCTCCACTGTCTTTGGTCGTTTCTTGTACCGCTTATGTGGAGTCACCCAGTTATAACGACGGCATACCACAGGCCGAAAATAGTATGGGTTATTGGTAACGCCAAGACTAGCCAAGTAAGGTTTAGATATTCGAAGCAACCTTCTTGGAAGCATCTGGTGATGACAAAATTATTATGGCGATGATCTCTACCTTCTCTAAAGATTTGGTTCTCTAACGATTTCGCGCGCAGGTTATAGCGAAAAATACATCAAATTCATCTCGGTCTCAATCTTAAGTATATACAAATAAATAGACTACATAGTCACAAATGTTGAGTAATAATGTGGGAGAAAAAAAAAAAGTCAAAAAAAAAAACTGTTCATGAATCAAATCACTCACCTTCTTCGTATTCAGGCAAATGCAGCTGAAGACGCTTGATGGCCCAGTTTTTACCAACAAACTCAACGCTTGGATCACTTACACCTTCGGAATTTGTGTAACTTTTCCAAAATTCGGGAGATTTGAACTTGGCTGCCTCGGGTGCAAAATGTCCTAAGCTTTCCCTCAAATTAAGAACACGCTGTCTTAACTCGGCTGCAAGCAGAGAGCGAAGAGCCTGTGCTTCCTTCCCGTTCCGTAATTCTTCAGGCAAGTCTGTAGGATTCTTGTCTTCGGTATATTTATCACACAAACTTCTCCATTTAAGTCTGTACTCTTCCAATAATTCATCAGGAATTGCATCTCCAAATGATACATGGATTTCAGCACCAATATTCTGAGGGATCCATCTGCTGATTCCTTCCTCTGCGGTGTCTTCAGGTGCAATTTTCTCAAACCCATGAGCAAATATTGGAACAACAACGGGAGCTCTCGTGCTCTCGAGGATAAGTCTAGAAACTCCCCATTTGAAGTACCGCATGACATTGTTATTTGGTTCCTTTAGTTGTAAAACAAATCCTTCTGGGAACACGTGAAACCATGAAGTCTTGGTTCTAATGAATGGCGACTTGGACATTAAGATATTGGTAGACTCAGGAGATGGCCTCACATACTTAGCAACTTCTGAAAGCCGTTCTGGATTAGGGTGTACATTGTTGATTTCTTGAATTAAAGTAGGCTTCTGTTCTTCTCTTGCCCAAGGACTAAACTCTAGGTCTAAGGTGTCATCTGGACTGAGGATTCGAATAGCCGCGTCAACAGAGCCCTGGAACGGTCCCTCACCAAATCTCTTTGTTCCTAAAATTTTTCCCAAATTGAAAAACCACGACAATGTAGGAGTTGAAAAGCAGACATTGTGGGCACCAAAACCCCATCTGATAGTATCAATATCAGTGTGGAAACGCCACGGTAAAAGTGCATAGAAGGATGGGTCGTCAACGACTGACATGTGATTCATAACAGTAAGAAGTGACCTCTTCTCCTCTCTAGCCTTTGCTAAAGCTGCATCAAGCTTCTCGATGTTGTGTAGTTGCGGCTTGTATAATAGGTTGATGAAGAACTTGGCCAGAACAATCATCCCTAGACATGTTGCATGAGAAGCATAGTTCCAGAATGGCGAAGTTCTTGGGTATTCGGAAAGAAATTCATCGCCACGTTTTAATACATCTGGATATGACATTTTGCCACAACGAGTAGTAGACTCTAATTATGATGCTGACTATACGCGAGATTACTTTTTTGTGACTTTTTTTTTTTAGTCCAGCAATTTCGCACCCAAAGTACAAGAAACGTGGAGCTATTATTGGGTCAACGATAAGAGAGAATATCACGATACACCAATCTAAAGTCGCCCCGCCAAAATTCGGAACTCCGTAGGTACTTGCCAAATAATATGAGCATTTCTTCCGTTATTTCGTCTAGTGTTTCTCTTTGTACGAGATGTTTCAAATGATTGGTGTCAATACCCTGGCTCAGTAGTAAATGTATCGCTCTACAATACAAACTGTGCGGGCCATTTTTTGGCGCATAATCATGAAAATCTTGAGGCAGAACGACTGGAACCCCTCCAAACTCATAAGATGGTATTGAACGCGAAGGGCGAGTCTCACGCTTACATTGATGCTCGTATCTTTTGAGGTTGAAGTAGTATTTTTCGAAACCGACACAGTCTTTCTGAAGTTTTCGTTTAAGTAATATTTTTGAATTCATACGGGCCACAAAGTCATCGATATCAGGAAATTGATTTTGGGGCGAAGTTTCCGTGACGCATCGAAAAGCAAACGAGTTTTCATTAAAAAGACGGGCCCTGAAGTTTTCTGCTAACGAAGAGTAAATAGCTTCCTTTGTAGTGAGATGATGTGAATATGCATTCGACATGTCGAGTGTCACCACAAAAATAAATTCAATTAGACAGAATTTAGATGCGAATTAACCACAAACATAATGGGGTTGGAACTCATGGAAGTTAACAAAGTCCATGGGCAAAATAGCGACCCGTTTTTAGAAAAGGCTAGATTATCTCAAGAACGTGAACTGCAGCTGTTGCAAGTCCTTCTGGTGGCATTAATTAGGGAGACGGTGGATTTGGACATTTTGAAATTGTTCCTCAAATGCGGCCACTACTTTACGGATGGACAAATGCGTTTCATCTTAGGTCTAGATGGAGCATGCACTGAGTACGAAATGCTTTACTGCCTGTTTTTGAGGTTGATCAAATATACTGCTAAACAGCTCAAGTCACAAGGACTAGTGCTGTCTCTATCAGACTTCCCTTTGACAGATCTACAAGAAATCTGCTACAGAATATCACATCGTTATGAGTGTTTTTTTTATGTGCCAGTGAGAAATACTCGCGATGGTGAAAGTCTGGTACTTTCATTCAATTGGCACGATCAATACAATTGTTTGTGGCCAATTTTTTGTTTATTACATAGAGAGTATGATGCCTTATGTTAGAGAAATTTCATTCGATGAATATGAAAGCATTTTTGGTGAAGTAGTGGGGGTGCATTTATGCTTTATGGGTGCGAATTCACAAATATATCAAAAAGTATGTTGAGCATCAGGAAAACCAAATAACATTAGAGACAAAGAGTCAAAATCATGTGATATAGTTGCCACACAACTTCTGGTTCTCTAAGTAATTTACCATTGCAGAACGTCTAGAGGCTTAAGAGAAATAAGTGAGCCTCGGCAGAGAGGGGCCAACCTACAGTTGGAAGTTCACAATAGATATGAATGAGCGGCGATCGAGTGATAGTGGATTCTATTTGCGAGTACTAGATTTTATTTGTACTAGAGTCTACCTGTAGCCCAGTGGTGTATCGGCGTTATATTGCCACGTAATCTTGAGTAGCGAAGTGTCTGTGTACATGAATGGCGGAATAAAGTACCTGCCAATCAGTTTCTAAGGCAATAGGCAGAATTGAGACTATAGCGAAAAGCCGTTCCTAGAAATTTTGCCTGTAGAGAGAGTGAAAAAGAGGCGAGGGTGAATTGTCCAAAATGAGATGCCAACCAAGAATGAGGAGGAGGAGGAGGAAAGACATCCGTCTTTGTTTTCTGCTAAAAGCCCAAGAGCAAGAAAAAAAAAACTTGGAATGAGAAAGATAATAATCATACAGCTTAATCCGTAAACTCAAATTCATTAACCCTATATAAAACAAAATATTACCCAACCAAAGCCTCTCAGCACTTAACTAAGTCAATGACACTAAGATGGACAGACTCACATTGGTGAGCAACATTCTGATCGTACAAGTTGTAGAAGTCACCAGACTTACATTGGTAGAAGACGTCAGAGTCACCCAAGGCCAAGAATCCGTCTTCAGTAATAGACCATCCAGCAGCGTAAATGGAGCCGGCTTGTGGTGGAGGACCGTCGAATTGGAATTGTCTGTTGGCAACAATGGCACCAATTCTACCCTTTCCGTCTCTCAAGACCGAGTTCTTCAATTCCATCACCAAAGAGTTGTCAGTAAGACAAGCTTGTGGGATTCCATCGGAGGAAGTAGAGTCGGAAGACTGAGGTTGGCCATCGTCGATTTGAGCGACACCAGTGGCGGTAGGAGCAGCGGTGGCACTTTGGTGTTGGATCTGTCCGTCACCGATTTGGTTGACGACTGATGCAGTAGTTGCGGTGGAGGTTTGGTGTTGAATTTGACCATCACCAATTTGATTGACAACTGGAGCTGTTTGGTGTTGAATTTGACCGTCGCCAATTTGGTTGACAACTGTGGCAGTTTGGTGTTGAATTTGACCGTCACCAATTTGGTTGACAACTGTGGCTGTTGGCTTTGGAGGAGTACGAAGACTCTCAGAAGTTTGCTTTTGAATCTGTCCGTCACCAATTTGATTGACAACATCTCTCTTATCCTTAGTTGTAGTAGGTTCAGCAGAGGAGGTAGTAGCGCTGCCAAGAGTTACAATTTGAATACCGAACTTGTCGCTGTAGTCAGTAGTCTTTCCCAAAAGCGAAACAGTTGGGGTCAAGGAAGTCCATGGCTCAGAAGGAATAGTAGCAGCCAAAGATCCAGCAACTAAGGCCAAGGTAGATAATGCGTATTTCATAATTGAGGTTTTATTAGTTGTTTTTGTTATTTTGTAGCCTGCTTGATGCCTTGGAGCTGTTGATATATAAAAAATTGAATTAATGTGGAATTGACCCAAGCTTATATAGCATTTTGCACCCAGATCAGAAGGTAGGTGTTTGAAAAATCTCGGATCAAACACTTGCCGAATCAGGCCTGCAGTTTGATTTGTGCTGGCGCAAGTTCTGTTTTCTGCCACAAGTTGCTTCCCGAAATAACCCTTGCAGATGTCATTAATTGACGTCCACCAATCAAGCAGAAAAGACTTCCGTAGGAGAGGTAAACATGACGCTGGTGTACGGCATATAGTTGGCATATACTACTAGATGCGCCTTTGAACCAGCAAAACCCTAGTTGCTAATTATAATCTGGCAATGAGGCCATCTGATAAGTCACCTTGTTACAAGCCTGCTGTATTATATGGCGGTTGTTATCATTACATAAAGCTGGCTGTGCTGTTCGTGCAAGCGAAAGGAGTGCCATCGCCTATCTGGTTCATTGACTGGTATTACTTGATTCGGTAGATTAATTACATGACGATACTGCACATAATAGAACGTCAAAGAAGAATCTTGTTAGAATGTGACAGTTTCGGTGCATCTTGGCATAAAGATACTAGAGTTTTAAGAGATGTCGTACATGACCAAGAAAAATATAAGAGTCATGGATGACGGCGAAGTCATCATGAGCCATATCTTCCCTTAGAGGAAGAGACATCAGCGACCATATATACAGGTTAAATACAATGTATTTACAGCTGTAAGATTATCCATAGATTTCAATTGCCACAAAAGTCAGCGATATGAAGTATTTGTAGACCAGCCAATGACATAATGAATTAGTACGACGGTCAACAAAATTAGTATATTGTTACCAAAGAAACGTTGGATCTTCATTTCGCACGTGATGCATATGTAAATGAAGAAAGAGTATGAGAGAGGTGATGGAATTTGATAGTGATATTAAGGAGAAAATAACACCAGAGGTGATTCTGATTTGAAATGCCAGTCAATTGAGCAAAAAGGATCAGGGGATCAGAAGCACGTATGAGAAAGCCTTCTAGGAGTAACAACTACAGCCAATGGAAGCATACCTATCAGATGATACTATGAAAAGAGACTTTTCAATGCCGCTGTTAAAGTTTAAGAAGAAGTTATTCTGCCAGAGCTGAGGAATTATATTGAGAAAAAATGCCCGAACTCCTACATCATATGTTCCAATACAATGACGTAATAAAACAGGATGACCATGTTCAGACAGCATCTTATTCCAATGGTAGTTTGTGATACAGCGGTCGTGGTCTTGTTATGACGTATAGATTTATAGCTACATTTTGCTGTGACGACCAGTTTCATACTTCTCAGCATTTTAGTAGGCACCCTTTCAATAGGCATCCATTTTATTGCTTATCCATTAATGGTTAACTTGTACTTATACTTTCAATTAAATTCGGATTTATTCAACCAGTTCATTAATTCAAGTCGAACATCTACTGCAACCAGAGCTGGCACTTTAGCCTTACTAGAAATATTTAGGTTAGATTTACTTATAAAAGAGCTTTGTTTTGTAGTCATTGAACATGGCTAATTCCTTCTGATTGTTGACCTTTTGGTTCTGAATGATTATGCCATTAATTCAGAATTGGGTTATGTCCCATTATTCCCGTTTTATTTTTTATTTGTTTGATTTGCTTTAATATGCTGTTCATTTACGCCCGTCTCTTACCGTCTCTTACCGTCCTTTACCGTCCCGTCTCTATGACTCGTGCTTCCCTTGGCCATCTTCCTAGGCCATAAACCAGTTTTCCTACGCAGACCATCTTGTCTATACAAGATACGAAGCGGTAAAAAGAATCTACGCCATTGGCATCTCTGAACGACAAAAACGAGAATGGAGTCGTTTCCTAAAAGGGCCAGAACGGAATAATGTATAGAATTTAGTTAACCTTGAGAAAAACCCATTTTTCAAATCCCAATCTAGAGCTCAACAATCAGACAAAACCGTAGCTTTCATCTCTGAAAATATATCTAACTTGACTTCGTGGTGCTTCTTGCTTTATCAGAGAGCAGTCCGGCATATGTGGCAACGCATACATTTAGCTGATCGGTGTGACAGATTGCTTGGTAGAAAGAAGACCAACGTGAGCATGACAGTAACGGCACAACCATCAGATCAATCATTATAGTAAGTAGTTTCTAGAGATGGGATTTCACTTTTTAGGTGATGTATTAGTGGTACAGATCAAGCAAGTAGGAGATGGCCCATGGGCGATGATATGGTGTGCATATTACCTCAGCACTCATCTCTTCGCACCAAAATAAATTTTCAATTAGACTATCTGTTACTAATAACCAGAATACCACAATGGCTAGAATAAAGAGGAAAGGGAAGACCGGCGCAGCCAAGAACTTCGTCACAAGAAGTCAAGCTATCAAGAAGTTGCAAATATCCTTGGCTGATTTCCGTCGTCTCTGTATTCTTAAAGGAATTTACCCCAGAGAGCCTAACAACAAGAAGAAGGCTAACAGGGGATCAACCGCTCCTACCACATTCTACTATGCTAAGGATATTCAATATTTAGTACACGAGCCTATCGTGGCCAAGTTCAGAGAGCAAAAGACCTTTTACAAGAAATTGCAGAAGTTGTTGTCCAGAAATGAGCTCAGCGATGCCGAAAGATTGGAAAGAAATCGTCCAAAGTATACCTTGGACCACGTTGTCAGAGAGAGATACCCATCCTTTTTGGATGCTTTAAGAGACCTTGATGATCCTTTGAATATGCTTTTCTTGTTCGCTAACTTGCCAACAACCAAGAACGTCAGCCACAGAGTTACCAGGGAAGCTTCCAAATTGACCAACCAATGGCTTGCGTACGTTGCTAAGGAAAGATTAATCAAAAAGGTTTTTGTTTCCATTAAAGGTGTCTACTATCTGGCCACTGTCAAGGGTCAAGAAGTGAGATGGTTGGTGCCATACAAGTTTCCTACTTCGATCCCATCGGACATTGATTTCAAAATCATGTTGACCTTCTTGGAATTTTACTCCACATTATTGCACTTTGTTTTGTACAAGTTGTACTCTGATGCTGACTTGGTCTACCCTCCTCCTATTGATAACGAGAAGTTGAAGAGCATTGGTGGTTTGTCTGCTTACGTTTTGAAGAACAAGGAACAAGGCGTCAACTCCTTGCTCGTTGCTGAGAAGACCGAGGAGCAAGATCAGGCTGCAGAACCACAAGCTGAGTTGTCAGACTCTGAAATTCAAAAGGCTATTGCTGCTGATGCAAAGGAAGACAACGAGCAAAACGAAGAGGAAACCGACAACGTTGAAACTGTCGAGTTGGATGAATTCGCCTCCAAGAACAAAACCACTGGAGATTTGTTGTCGCAACCATCTCAGTATTCTTCTCCATCATCCACTTTGTTCTCTAACTTCACATTCTTCGTTGGCCGTGAGGTTCCTTTGGACATTTTGGAGTTTTGCATCTTGTCCGCTGGTGGTGTTATTGTGTCTGAAATTGCTATGGAAGACTTGAAAATCAATGACCCTGCTGCTTACGCCAAGTTGGACTTATCCTCAATCACCCACCAGATTGTTGACCGTCCAAAGGTGGTGAACAAAGTTGCCGGCCGTACTTACATTCAACCACAATGGATCTTCGACTCCATTAACAAATGTGAATTGCTCCCCGTTGGACAGTACGCTCCTGGTGAAACCTTACCTCCTCATTTGTCTCCATGGGGCGATTCTGGTGAATACAACCCAGAAGAACCAACTGCTGGAAAGGCTGATGAATCCGAAAGTGAAGAGGAAGTAGAGGAAGAACTCGAAGAAGGTGAAGAAGTTGAGGATGAAGAAGAAGCCGAGGATGTTGAAGAACAAAAGGAATTAGAATTAGAAGCTGCTGGTGTTCAATACTCTGACGTCAAGGACGAGAAGCCAAAGAAGAAGACCAAGAAGACCAAAAAGACCGAGGAAGAAGAGGAGAAGGAGTTGAAGACCATCATGATGTCTAACAAGCAAAAGAAGTTGTACAACAAGATGCAATACGGTATTAACAAGAAGGAGAGCAGAGTGGACAACTTGGCCAAAAAGAGAAAGCAAGTGGAGAAGACCAAAAAGCAATTGGATGCTTTGAATAGCAAGAAGAAGTAAGACATTTGGGGGACATTGGTCAGCATGTATAGTTAGGTAAGCGCCATAGAAAGCGCCAAATCAAGAATCACGCAAATCAAGAATCGAAGCAAGTAGTTACGGACATCAAATCAGGTTTGAAATTTCTGATTGTAATCTGGATGCCCCTGATATCAGGAAATCTTAATTATGAGGATTTCTCAACTAGAGGTTTTCTTAATGATGAGGCTATTGGTAACTATGAGGGTTACAATGAGGTTACTCCTCACTAGTGGGGGTTCTATGAGGTTTTCCTTAACTATGAGGTTACCCTTACTATGAGGTCACTCCTCATCATGAGGTAATTCTTATCTCTTAGAAACTCTCACTCAGAAAACAGCAGTACATTCTTATCTACCAGTTCCAAGTAGCTAATGCTTCCCTACTTCTTGGGTGGCTTTAGTGCGAATGTCAAGTCGCCCTAACAACCTCGCAGTAGTGCATGCTAACAAATTACTAAACATAATCTACTTAGTCTTTCTTGCTGGGAATGCCACAAATCACACCTATCAGGGGCTTTGTCAATACCCCGGTGTCCAAGTCACTATGTATTGTGACCACATTGCTTGCACTTCTGGTGCTGATTTTCCTGTTCACGCCCTATATAAGGCTCGCCATTGATCCATACATCATACAATACAACCAATACTGGAGAGTAGCCACGTTTCAACTCTCTGTCCAAAATGAGTCAGATTATATGCTTTGCACGATACTATGGTATCATTTCAAAACATTGGAACGGTTCTTTGGCTCTAAGAAGTATCTTTCGTTGGTCACTCTCTTTGCTCTCTACAACGCAATCCTTACGTTCGTGGTGCTCTGTATAGGGCAACTTCTTATTGTGGGCGCTTACACATTGATAAGACTATTCATCTTTAGAAGAAATTACGAGGTGGTTTACTTTGATACTATTTTCAATTCGGTTGTTCCTGGTCCATTGGGTGTTTTGTCTCTGTTGTACATTTGCCATGGAAGGTTGATTCCGGAGTCTTACCGATTCAAAATTCTTCTCCGCAAGCCAAAGAGCACCGACACCGAAGACGCAGAACTGACCGAAGAGGAGCAAGGCTCTAATGATGGCCATACCATATGCCTTAATGATCATTTCCAAGTGCACATCATCTACACTATCCTATTGTTGAACAACGGATTGAGTTCCATCATCCCATGCTGTGTTGGCTTGTTTATAGGAAGCCTCTACGCCCGAGACCTTTTGGCTGGCTCCAAGAACTGGGTCGTGCCTTCTTTTGTATTTCAGTTATTCACTAACCCACGGAAATTCCGACGCGAAGTGGAACGGTACATTAGAAGCTACAGCACGGGATACCGACTGGTAAATGCAACTGATACTGCGCCGGCTGAGTTCGTTGCAAGTCCTGAGCTTTCTCCGCCAGCAGAGGATGAAGAAACTCCACAAGCCATCGATGACATCAGCACTACGTACCAGCGACAACAGGAACGATCAGAGACTCCTGTTCGACCCCTTGGAAGACAATTCTTAGATACTTTTCGATCATAGCTGCATGTATTAGTTCTTTGAATTATAAAAATTAGTCAGTCAAATTTTCAAGTTTTTGGTCCCATCCTCAGCAGCACGTAGGTTTTTTCTTCTCTCAACATCCCAATTGTACAATCTGGCAGTATTCACTTCCATGGTGGTGATGTTCTCTCTTAAGAACTCCAAATCCTCTTTGACAATGGCAAGTTCCTTTTTGTTGTTTTCCAACCGAGTGTTTAAAAGCACCACCGCCTCATCAAGTGGGTACTCTAACATCACCTCCGCTCCAAGCCACAAATAGACAGATTTCACCTTCTCGGTATCAATGATAGCCTTTGTGTATAGCGTACTGTCCAATTCGTAATTTGTTTCTATGGTGTTATCGCCATCATCATCGTCGTTTTCAATTTTATCTTTCAATAAGTTAATAACAGACAAGTTCTTCTCGATGTCTGGGATCTTTGTGTTCAAGTCAGCAAGCTGCTGTTTTTTAGACAATTCCATATACTTGTACTGTTGTAATCTGTCTTGAAAAGCAGTCATGATCCCTTCGAATTCTGTTTCGGGGTTCTTGATGATGCTGTCCACCTTTTCGATGAAAGGCGCCTCGGGGATCCCCCTTGGGTTTGTGTTCTTAGGCCTGGTTGGTTAGCGAAATGTCTCAGAGTACGTTGCATAATCGTAACTGATACTTACTTAAGAATGTCAGCCATGGTTGCTTAAGATGGTCAGTAGTTGAGATCAAGAAAGGTGAATTCGACTTCGTGTGATATGTGCACACCCTCATAGAGAAGTCGCACAGATACTCAGAATAGTGTACAATTAAACTAGATAATACATTGAAGAATCGTGAGACAGTAGGCAAAAAAGAACATAAAACAGAACAAAGTCTCGTAATAGTTTCCTGTCATACCAGCATTTACACACCAACACGTAGAATGTTCTGTCTTTGGTGACGGAACCGAATCACCTCGTGTCTTTCCATAATATGGAGCGCTTTGTCTAAAGCTTCCGCCGTGGCCTTTCCAGAATCCACGATTTCTCTTCTAAGAGTCTTGTATGCGGTGGACCAGCCAATGGGCAAACGACGTCTCAACTCATGTTCTACTACCTTAATTTGCTCTGCAAATTTTCCTGTGGCCATCAATGATCCGCTCTGGATTCCTTGATCAACAGCATTCATAGTAGAGGCGGTGAACAACCGGATCGCTTCATCAACGTGATCAACATTTGCCACTGGCAGCAACGTGAGCTTTGCTAACGACTCAGTAATACGAATGATGGCCTCAAGCTGACGCACAGTAATTGGAATCAGCGATCTTTCATTCATGTCTGCCTCATTCACTTGCAATCTTCTTCTGATCGCAACAAAATGAGACGACAACTTTTCTGCTGCTTCTGGTGTCAATCTTGGTGCACATTTAGACTTCGCATATTGAATGTAACGCTTCATTGTATCAATTGGAATTTCTCCCTCCTGCTCTTCATTATCGGCAGTGTTCCCCGTGTGGACATTCATGACGTGACGGGCAATCAGCCGATCTCTAGATTCATTGTGGTCGTCCTTGACGATAAAAATCATATCGAAACGAGAAAGAATAGTTGTTTGAAAATCAATGTTCTCTCCAGGACTTTTCAAATCATCATAGCGACCGAAAATCGGGTTGGCAGCCGCAAGAACAGAAGTCCTAGAATTCAAAACAGTAGTGATACCTGCCTTAGCAATAGAAATTGTTTGTTGTTCCATGGCTTCGTGGATCGCCACACGATCCTCATCTCTCATTTTATCGAACTCATCAATACAAACAACACCTCCATCTGCTAGCACCATTGCTCCTCCTTCCAAATAGAAATCTCTAGTTTGACTGTCTCTTTGCACAGATGCGGTCAAACCAGCAGCAGAAGAACCTTTACCTGAAGTGTACACAGCAATTGGAGAAATTTTCTCCACAAACTTTAAAAGCTGAGACTTGGCAGTTCCTGGATCACCTAATAACAACACATTAATATCACCACGCAATCTCATGCCATCAGGTAAGATTTTCTTTGATCCACCCATCAATAAACACGTGATGGCTTTCTTTATATCGTCATTTCCGTAAATGGATGGTGCAATCGATTTAGAGAATACTTCATACAAATTCGGAAGACGGGACATTCTCAAGAATTCTTCTTCTTCCTCCTCTGTGAATGAAAGTCCCTGTGCAGCAGTATCCACCTCCGTCTGAATTCCCAAGACTTTGAGGTAAGGGTTTCTAATTGCAACTGTATTGACGGCCGCTGAAGCACGTTGTTTAGCTTGGTAAATCAGGTATGTCCCCACTAAGGTTACTCTTGTACCTGGAACGACTTGATTTGTCAAATACCGATCCACTTGCACTAAAATATGACGAGGCATTTCACCGACAGGTACAGCATCTGGTACCTCCTGTAACTTTAACACTTGCTGATCAATGAAGGTGGACTTATCATGCACAACCACATATGGGTCTGGAGGACATTTTTGTTGGGAGTGAACCTCGTCGTGATTATGTGTTGCCAAACATTTGCTGGGCAAATTCAAGGGACCGAAACCAGAGGCAATTTTCATCTTCATTGTGTGTTTGCAGTTACGGCAGATCAACTGAACTTGTGTTGCTCTGGAAGTGAGCACAGATGCGGAGATGATAATTCCACTCACTCTAACAATTTTTGAAATGTGCTCAGAATCTAAATTCCGAATGGAAATAGTGCTGGATTTGGAGTACAATATCAATTGACATGTAGGGAAGTCCTTTGGGACTTCTTCATTAGAAAGATAGGCGATCCTCTTTGCGATGTCAGTGATGGCGTTCTCGAACAATGGAACCATCTCTCCCGGTTCATCAGACAACTTCTTGTTAAGTTCTTCATTGAAGCCGATTAGGTGCTCAGAGTTCACCTTAAGAAAGTAGTTCTTAATCAACAAATTTTCTCTCAACTGATCTCTGTAGATGAATTGATTGTTCAAGCGAAACTCCAAAACAAAAGACCGAAACGCCTTGGTGATTTCGTTGAACGATGAGTCCTGCGGCTCTTCACCGGGTAATACTTGTGCACTGAAAACGTCTGCTCTTTCGTACGACATTGTGGTGACAAGACAGAAAATAGAATGAGGTGTGAGTTTTTCTCATGTAATTACCCTTCCCAATTAAGCAAAATGGATGAGACGCGTCGATCTAAATGCAGGTCAAGGCAATGTCTAATGGGTAAGGTTGATTAAAACATGCAAAAGTAACGAAGTTTTTCAGAGTTTGCACTCACATGCCACGAGATATTTTCATGTCGAAGATAGGACTTCCTGCTGGGGAAATCGTAGCTGTCTTTTATGCCTCGTAATTGAGCAGTGTATGCCAAATCACAAATTGACAGAGCTAGAAACCCGTACCGCACTCTAAACATTATGGAAGAGCACTAAAGGTCAAAGCTAGAGATCATCTAGATGAGGTTTTTGCCCACTATCTTTCATTTTAGTCCCTTAAATAACGTCACAGCATGGGGCCTGATTCGGAAGTTTCATGCACAGCCAATATTATTTGCGCTTCCAAAGAAGAACAAGATGCCCCCTAGACCCCTCTGGCTTATCAAAGAAGATGAAATAAAGGAAGAGTTCCTCAAAGGAGGACGAGGCCCTGGTGGTCAGAAAATCAACAAAAGCAATAGTAAAGTACAACTAACTCATAACCCAACTGGAATAGTGGTCACATGCCAATATTCGAGATCACAAGAGAAAAACAGGAAACGGGCCCGTGAGATTCTAGCGATGAAGCTAGAGCAGTTAGAAGATCCAGATAACTGCCGAGTGGCGGTGATCCAAAAACGCAAAACGATGGTGAAACAGAATAAAGCAAAGAAGACGAAAAAGAAGTATGCTCTTCTAGATGAAGAAAGAGAACAAAGAAAATTATTGGAGGAGCAGGAGCTCTTGCAAACAATTGATCCTGACGCAGAACTTGATGCTATGTTGGGCAAAAAAGACACCTGAATTGACAGAATGTGTATCGCGGTTTTGTGACTACGTAATAAGCATAATGGGCAATTCGCAATAGGAACCTTTTACGACTAATTTCTCAAGCAATTTCGTAATGGATTTAACTAATTTTGGTATCATAGCGCTCATAATTGGGCTTATAGTCATTGTGACATTGGTCCTCGGTTGTATATTTTGGTGTTGCATTATTAAAATTAAGGAAGGGCCTGATGACTATCCATTCAACCGGTCCAAATGTGAAACTTGCAAGAGTGAGGTATAGAAAACTTCATTGGTCAGCCATAATGTTAACGCTGATAGTGAAGCTGACAATATGTAAGAGCAAACAAGCAAATCAGAAAAAATCATCGAGCTACTCAGATTGCTAAAGAGTGCTGGTACGGCCTTTTGACTCCCGGTTTTGTTCAGTTTTTGCATTCCTTTAAAGGTGATTGTTACCTCATTGGGACTCTTGGGTTAATGAGATTTCGTTGCAGTCGAAGAAGCCGTTCATTCCATTGTAAGTTGCAGCCTTCATTTTACTGCCAGTAGTTGCTGACTTCATTTTACTGCATTGTCGAACTCATGACATCTCTATTTCGTTTTGTAAACCTTCCAATCATCAAGTGCTTTGATGGCTTCCTGCCAATTGTCATACAACACTTTGTTTTCCTCTTGTAGCTTCTCGAGCGCGTTCTTATCTTCCGCCCTGGTTGATTGACTGGTACTTGAAACAAGCACATCTACCAAACCAGATACATAGTGGTAGTTCTTGTATATGTTGGATAATAGTGGCCGAGACGTGTACTCAAACGGGTCAATCTCTGTTGATGTTTCTTTGAGAATTCTGTCAAGGTCAATTTCTTCCGAAGGATTCAGTAGAATATCGGCAGTAAGGTTCTTGTAGTTCAGGATAGACATTTGAGAATTGAAATTGCTAAAGTACCCATTAAGCTCCTTAATGAAGTTGGAGAATTTACTGTTCTCCTTCATAAGGTTTTCAATTAATTCAGAAAGCTGCGTTGCTATACCTTCATATTCCTCGTTAGTTACTTGCGTTAAGTCGCCGTCCTGGATATTTTGATCCTCAACAATATTGTCTATCATTGGCTTATTATTGAACAAGTTTGGGTTCGTTTCTGTTGGAGGTGATCGGTAAGATTCGTCAGAAGGATTGTTCAGCAGTCGGGACAAACTGATCGAGTTGGTGAGATTCTTAGAGTCGAGTAGCTTGTCCTTAAGCAGGGAAATTTCGATAGCCTTTTTCCTCATTTCCATTTCGAATTTGGCATTCAATTCACTGTATCCATTTTTGAGCTTGGTCAACTCTCGAGCTTGCATCTTATTCATTTTCGAGAGTTTGGTCACTTGCTCGCTCAACGTCATTTGCTTCACATATGAGTCTTTATTGACTTTGGACTCCTGTTTTTCGATCTGGCTTTCTAATGTCACCACTCTTTGTTTAAGCTGTTCTATAGTGGTGTCTTTCTGCGAGAGAGCCTGGCTCATGGACTTGTGTTGAGCGTTAAGACGGTCAATATTCTGAGTAAGCGTGTACAATAGATTTATGACATTCTTGTCATTATTGAATATTCGTTCTGTGACTTCAATACGCGATAGCGCTTCATTATTTGGCTGATCCGCAATGAGATACTCCCAGTCAACGGCGGGAAACTTCAAGTTCTCCAGGATGTAATTTTTAGATATTAGAGTGGAATTGACTAGCTCAGAGGCATTCTGAATGCTCTCTAAATTAAATGTGTCTGCCATTTCCGGCGTAGCTGAAATGTTCGTGATGTTGTTTGTTTTTGTTAGTGGAGCCTATGTAGACACCGCGAATATGGGGGACCAAATGGATGGGCCAGAAATCTTCATACAAAGTAAAATTCAGTTTATGTGCGCATAATAAAAGCTACGATGATCATGCCTGTGCTCTCGGACAAAACCAGTGAATATCTTATTTATTGTTGTGTAAAGAGAAGTTCAATTTTGAATCTTGGCAGGAATATAGGCATAACCTAACCATAGCCTCTATCCCAGAAGTACAACTTCCGATCGTGAAAAGTAGTCATAGAATGAGTTCATGCTCGCATGCTAGCCTAGTGGTGTTCCTCTTCTTCCTCAAACACAAACCAGTCCTCTTCAACTGGAGCAGTACCAGCTGGGGCAGACTCAGTCTCAACAGCAGTGGACTCATAAGAGGTGATTCCGTCAGCAGAGATTTCTTCAGATGGAGCAGCTGGCTTAGATGGCAACTTGAATTGCTGAACACCCTCGGCCAATTCAGCAGAAACTGGAGTTGGCTTGAATTGCTTGATTTGCTGGACGTACAAGTCAGCAACCAAGTTGCTTCTCTTTGGAGTCACAGAGAATAATCTTCTGGAAGACAAGACACGCTGTTTTTGTTAGTAAACTGATGGGTGGGTCTGAGAGACATATGACCATTCCCTTACACACGATTGTTGTTACACTTCAACATTTGGTACCCAAATTTTGGACAGACATGCGAATTTGAAGCAAATTCGGTATATCATAGTCCGAAGCAAGTAAAATCATCTTTTTTTTGATCCTGAGTACTCGATGTTGTTCTGAGTGGGACCATAACTTTGGTGGTGTCTATCTCAACATAAGAATTGATCGATGTGGACAAGTGGACGGGCTTGGAATTAAATGGCAGCTAGGAGTATATTTTACATACAATCGATTGCTTGAACATGTTCCTGGTTAGAAAGTTGGACGACGGTGAAGGTGAGGTAAGTCGTACAAACTGCGTGCTAAAACTTCACCGATTCTCGGGTGCGTGTGTACACCATAATTTTGTGCTAGCGCGCCCTGCTTTTATTGGACAATTGATATAGTATCCTTCGCACGTGCTGTAGGTCATGTGCAAGATGGAGTCCAATGGTTATAATAATTCTCTATTCCATTCGAACCCACAAGGTATTAGATGTAGCCAATGAGTTGCTTTGATCTCGAATTGCAGAAAAAGTTAGAAAAGGTCTTTTTTCGAACTACTAGAATGATAAACGTGGACAGAACACACACCAGAGAGCCGTCATCAATGAGGACCCCTTATTCCAATTATCTGAGAACAAACATCCATGTAACAGGAATTAGGGGAACCTTGAACACAGTTTTAAAGTTACCTAATCTTACAGCTCATTAACTAAAAAGTGACCCATGGATCTATTCAATTCTTAACAAACCTTTGATCCTGCATATACTGCACATCGGTGATATTTACTTCACAGTATACCATAGAAGTCATCTACAACTTCAGTTCTATCATGCCAAAATACTACTGTGACTATTGTAAGTCGTACCTTACGCACGATAAGATGAGTGTGAGAAAGTCACATTTATCAGGCAAAAACCATATACGAAAATATTGCCAGTATTACGAAGAGAAGGCAAAACAGCTTGGAATATGGAATGCCAATGACTATAAATACGACGTGGACATGGAATACATAAGCAGTGCAGCACCTTCGCCTGCTTCGTTCTCGAGAGAGTTTTTTGAAGGAAAGACAAAATTCAATGTTAAGCAGAAAGAGAATGTCGCTGAACAGCTTTGTTTACCTCCGCCTCCAAACCTATCAACTTTGCCGCCACCACCGCCTTCAGTACTTAGAAATGTCGAAGAATACAATCACTCCATCGCGGTACATATGGCCCTTTCAGCACACAGCTTATAAGACATGCACATAGAATCAAAAAGGGGGTATAGGAAATATGGAAAATACATATACGGATCAGTTTTAGGCAACCACATAAATTCTTCTTTTTAGTAAACAGCGACTGCATTATCTATACAAGTGCACACGAGCCATGCAAGGAAACCGAAAAATAGGACGCATAGATCGATTACAAGTCAGCATCGTCTTCATCAGGCAATGGCAAGGCAGTAGCTTGCTCCATTTCCTGTTGGTATTTTTGCATCAAGTCAGCATCAACTTGGACTTCAGGTGGAGCCAAAGCTGGGGATGCAACGAACTCCAATTGAGGGTTACCAACCAACTTTCTAGCCAACCAAAGGAAAGGCTTCTCGAAGTTGTAGTTGGACTTGGCAGAGATGTCGTAGTACTGCAAGTTCTTCTTTCTGTGGAAGGTGATGGTTCTAGCCTTAACCTTACGCTCCTTCACATCAACCTTGTTACCACACAAGACAATTGGAATGTTTTCACAAACTCTAACCAAGTCTCTGTGCCAGTTTGGAACGTTCTTGTAGGTAATTCTGGAGGTAACATCGAACATGATAATACCACATTGACCGTTGATGTAGTAACCATCTCTCAAACCACCAAACTTTTCTTGACCAGCAGTGTCCCAAACATCGAACTTCAATTCACCGTAGTTGGTGTGGAATCCCAAAGGATGCACTTCGACACCCAAAGTAGCAATGTACTTCTTTTCGAATTCACCAGTCAAGTGTCTCTTGACGAAGGTAGTCTTACCGGTACCACCGTCACCGACGAGGACCAACTTAAAGGTAGGAACTTCTTGGGTAGCCATTTTTAAATTTTTCGGATTGATTGATTGATGGATCAAATCCAATTAGAGAGGGAGGAGAAAAGATCTAAAAAAACAACGCAATAGGGACGAAAAACTTACCATTGCGATGACCTGCACATACGTTAAGCGGCTAGGGGCGTGTAGTACTCAAATATCTCGAACCTTCGATCCGCAAACGAGAGGATGAGAGCAGAATCTACTACAGGGAAGAGGGAAAAAAGTTGGACTGGAGTAAGAGATATAAGAGTGATTTGCTTGTAACGGGAGGAGAATAGGGGGTCGATCAAAAGAATTATTTGCACCTGAAATGCACCATCACACGTCACGAAGGTTGGCCAAATGTTTGTTTTTCCCGCACTTCCTCCTACCGGACTCCTTCGCAAATTTCTATCAAAAGCGATAGGACAGAAAGTATTGGTGCCACTGGTAGTCATGTGATGTACGGTCATGTGCGTATAGTCGTGTGATCCATGGGCATGTGATGATATATGTTACAGAGCAAATAACACTGGGAAATGTGGTTCAAATCATAACTGCATTGTAGGTTACCGTTATTGCTAGCTTATTCCGCAGTGGGCCAAAAAAAGTACAATCAATTGAAAACGTAGAAAGCATGACAAGATCCACGACAAGAAAACCAACACCAGTAAACCCAGAAACAAAACGAGGAGAATGAGATAAATAAAAACTAAAAAAAAATTCAAGTGTAATTTTTTTTACGTTGCTCCTCTCAACGAATATTGTTTCTTAATGGCGTCTACTTGTAAGCGCATCAACAATACGCCTCTAAATAGTTGAGTGGTGGAAGAGCTCGTCGCCCTAGGAAAGGAAAAATAAGCACCAGCAAAACATCCAGAAAAGAGTACTGTCGCCTATTTTTCAGGCAGATTCATTTATTTAAGCAAATTTTCAATCTATGGGCAGCAACATATTGTACTCAAAAAACTCTACACATGCAATTGAGCAATGAGTGGTACAATAGTAATCGAACAAATTGAAGTCTGAAACCAGCATCAAGGTACTCCTGTTATGCAGGAGCATTAAGTTGAGGGTCCTTCTTTATTTACTGAACAAAGCTCGATCCGGTGTCATTCTTACCATCTTGGGGTATTCATGCCCATTAGCTTAACGAATTAAGATAAGATCAATTAGTTAGTGTTACTGACGGTCATCACCGGCAAACGTACTAGAGGTAATCCAACAGTAGGAATACTGATAATGAAATACGAGAGCATCCTGCATATTGCACTGGCATAATACGCTCGTTGCGCCATTACATCTTCCTAAGACATGTTCGAGGTTGAAGCAACTTCTGTCGTCAGGAGTTGCAGCCTTTCGCCAGGACTTGCAAAAGACGTTTCGCTTAAATAGGTTAACCTTAATTCATAAATGAAAAGCGTATGCAGTGCTCTGACAATGAGCTTATGATAGGCTAATTGTTTCCTCATACACTATCTGCACGGGGTCGCGCAAAGCATCACAAATCTTACTGTAAAGAATACAATTAGGCGATTCGCATAGCGCCAATGAATTCCACCGGCGAAAGAAGTTGAAGATAAGCAAAAAGAGTGATGTAAAATAATAAGGTACGTTAATCAAATAAGTACAACCAGGCTGTATTGGAAAAAAAAAATCATGCAAAGAGTGGAAGCTCACAGTACCCGTGACATAAAATGCGGGCAAGAAAATCTTCGAAAGCAAACGCGAGCTTAATTCTAATAATAAGTTCGTATTAAGTTTCCTTTATTTTTTTTTATTTTTTTTTTTTTTTTTCTGTTTTTAATAATTCTTTTTTTTCAACTATCTGATACCGCCAATAGAACAAATGTGATAATCTGCTGCTAACAATCCGTAGATGACAACTTGGACTCGGAACCTCCGTTTGGATTCCGCGTCTTTTTCATGCTTCGCAAATATTGTCTTTTTATACTTTTACACCCTAGTGCACGATGCTAAATACTTTAATTCTACTAGTACCGCATTCCAGTCTAACCTGTACTGCTACTACCAACTCCTACTCGATTGTCGTGATAGATTAAGACCAGAATGTGAGATACTGGAACGAAAACGCTCACAGGCCCTAGTAACAATAAAACACGCTATTCATCAGGTAACTAGAGTTTAAGGTTCTGAGAACAAAGTAAGAAATTCTTTTTCTGTTTCACGCGTACAAACAAATACAGGATATTCTAAGCACTCGCGCCCTAAAACGGCTGGACACCTGCAGCCAATGTTCCAGAAACTAGCAGGTCCTTCACCAAAGGTCTCGTCCCTAACCCGCGCTCGTTGCTTGTGGAAGGTGCCCCACCCAAGACTAAAATAGTAGCTTCAGCAAAATAAATGAAAAAGAAACAAGAAAGGAACTTGCTACGAAGTCTGCAGACTTCCCATTAAGCGACTTTAATTTTCTTTTCGCCCGAGGAGAGCCAACGAGGTCCCACCTCAGGCCTTTCTTTCCCCTTATTATTTTTCTATCGCCAGAAAATAAATCATGTGGGCTACCGCCTTAGGACGTTGAGTCCCTCTAGTTTTAGATTTGTTCCCTTTTCTACTTCCGGTATTGGCTGTCCCACGCGCGTGTGTAGGTGCAGGTGCAGGGCCTTTGAATGTCGCCCTGTACTTTTTCCACACTTCGGCTTTTAACCAACGCGAAATCTTGTCCAGTTCTTTTCCCCAAAGCCCTTCACGTATCTTTTTAATCCTTCTTTTGGACTATCAGAGCGATCGCTGACCTCCGAAAACATACTGCGTTCTTTCCGGCCTCCTCGGTGTTTTCCTTTCGCTTCCTATTACTACTTGCAGGGACTAATCCACGTTTTCTTTTTTTGGGTATAAAGGACTAAGAGCGCTACGAAGCCTATACCAAAGATTGTGTTTATTTCAGCCACTGGCCTCGCTATAGTTCATCAGCTGCCCCTGAAATTCCAGTTTTTTTCGTCCTCAATATTTTGTTCTTCGTTGAATTCCTTCTTCTTACGTTGTTATCGGCCAACTGGTAACACCATACCACGGGCAAATATTTTGGTCTTGTCTTCCAATTTGAAGTACTAAAAATTGAACAAACAATGTATCCAGGTTATATATACCCTTCCAACCCTGCGTTGAATGGGCCTTCGCCACTGCAACATCAACAAGCGAGACCCCTTCCTTACCCGTATCAAAACATGGGCCAACGGAGCAGTTATTCGCTGCTTGAATTACCATACTCACAAAATTCAGCACTAAGTAATCCCTCAATGACTACGCCCCAGCTCTTTAAGTGCCAGACATTTCTGCACCCTCATTCTATGACGCAGCAAAGTCCTCGAATGATCCCTGCAATGTACCCCTCTGGTCAGTACAGGAATGGCCCCAATAAAGTCCAATCTCTGCCTCATTTACCTTATTTGACTTATCCTAGTACTAACACAAGCTTGGATCAATTCAATTTGTCTCGAACAGTGCTTTTCAAGAATTTGAGTTCGGAACTATCTCTCAATGAGTTTTTGTCTGAGATTCACTATGGGCCTATCGAATACTGTAAAATGTTTGAAAGTCCTGCACCAGCACACTTTGCTGATGTTAAAACAACAAAAACTTGTTACATTTCATTTGTCAGTACTGCTGTCGCAGTGACTTTTCATCACAAGTATGGCAAGAACATTCACAATTTGCGTGCCTTACAGGAAAGACTAAAGAACTCAAAATACTTGAAAATAAGCTTGAATGACCCGTCACACGGCCCCTATGGGCAAGCCAGTTCTAATAATTTGAGTAAGCAAGACTTCATCAAGATGAAGACTCTTAATTATATCAATGAGTTCAATGCGACACGCGCAGTACTTGTCAAATTCAAGTACACCGATCCAGCCATTGTTCCAGCACATAAGGAATCTTTTAGAGAAGTGTGTTCAAAATATGGTGATATCGAAGATTTCAAGTCGTGCGTCAATGAAGAAAAGCAAGAATTGAAACTTCTTGTCCATTTCACTTCCATCGATTCGGCAATCAAAATTTACGAACATCATTTGAAAAGGATCCAAATGGATAAAGAAAGTCTTCTTGATTCCGAAGGTAACCAACCATTGCCTCTTACTTGTCTCTACGTGAACTTTCATCGTGATCGTTGCGATCGTTCTGATATCACCAGATCTCATACACTGTCGCAATCACTGAAGAACGGAACTAGAAATTCGTCTGATACATCACTCACAACCACTACATCTCCTACTTTGAACAAAAAGCCCAGTCTGCGTGATTCTGAACCAATTACTGAGAATAATGTTTTTTCAGATCTGGTTAGAGAATATACACCATCTCTGTCCAGCCCATTCACAGGCAAAGTTGATGACATGGCTGCTACCGTAGGAACTAAGGATGAGTCACCTCTTTCTAGTGTTGCAACATGTGAAAGAGCTAACAATCAGGATTTTAAAAATCTCGATAATTTTGACTCGGCAACAGATCTTCATTCGATCAGTTCCTATCCTCAGAGTGACATGAATGAACCTTCTCGTGGAAAACCAAGATATCTTGTGAATCATTCCATATCTGATTCATACTTATTTCCCCAAGGTTCCCAATTTCCAATGTCAATGCCTGTACAGCAAAATCCTCCGGTTGGAATTCCTTCGCACCCATATAATCCTGATCCATACAATGTCGGTAATAGGTCACTTTATTTGGGAAATTTGCATCCTGCAACTTCTGTTGAAGAGATAGCGAACAACGTGCGGGCGGGTGGTTTGGTGGAAAGTTTCAAGTATTACAAAAGCAAAGGAATATGTTTTATTACTTTTATTGATCCAGCTGTTGCATTAAGGTTTTATTTGAATCACCAAGTCTTGCATCAATTGATTATTCATGGAAGTGAAGTGAATGTCAACTGGGGTAAAAATCATTCAGGTCCATTAAACAGGGAAATCGCACTTGCAGTTACTGCGGGCGCCTCCAGGAATGTTTATATTGGTGTCAAATCATCAAAGGACTCTGGGGATGCACCTTTGGAGGTGGTTCGTCTCCCTGAAGAACCGGTCATTAGACATGACTTCTCCAAATTTGGTGAGTTGGAACAGATTAACTTTTATCACAACAAAGACTGTGGATTTGTTAATTTTATGAATATTGCTGATGCGATTAAGGTTGTTGAATTATTTGAAGGAAATAAGGTGAGTCGCATAAACGAAATAGTGGGTGACGATGGAGAATTTTACAATCGCTACAAGAACTTCAAAATTAGTTTCGGTAAGGACAGGTGTGGAAATCCTCCAAAATTTAACTACAAGAAAAAGACCAACCATATCGATCATAAGCAATTTTCTGAAATGCCAATTACGAAAGAGTCAAAGAGCAATAGAATGGAATCGAGCTCCATTGATGAAGAAGCTGCGAAAGTTTTTGGAATTTCAACTGAGATTCCTAATGTTGCTCCTCACAGCTATGCTGATCAAGATAGCGACTTTAAGAGTGATGATGAATCTTTAGATGAAGCAGAAAACGACGAAACAAGCGAGCATGGAAAATATGATGATTCTAGTAAAACAGCAGAACACACTCCGAAGTTGAACCTTGAAAGTTTATCATTAAATGGCGACATTAACCCACACCAAAATGAAGTTGCAAAGAATAAACAAACAGAAGATTTGCAAAGTGCTACGCATTCTGAAGTCCCCGGTGGACAAGATAAAGTGCCAGGCAAAATGCCTATTATACAAGAGAAAACCGATCAAAGTGACGGTTATATGGAGAACAATAAGTACAATAATAGTTCTATCAATAAGGGTGAAGCTGGAAGCGACACTGTCGAAACAGATAAACCAGATATGGAAGTGATGGACGAAGAAAAAAAATTGAATGAAGAAAAGTTTGAGAATGGTGGCGAGAAAGTAAACTATGAAGAAGAGAATGAAGATGATGATGAAGATGATGATGACGAAGAAGATGATGATGACGATGATGATGATGATGGGTATGTCATCATAATTGATTCAGAGGTATCAACGTCTTCACCAAAAGCAAAACCAAAAAAGGCACATACAAAATACGATAAGGTGTATACCAACCAAGCTGACCCCAATGACAGCTTCCAATGGGGCAACTCGTTCAATTCTTCGATGGGCCAACCTGCATTGCCTCATCCTCAGCACTACAACTATACGCCATACAATCCAGCCTCAGTGCAACAGACAATGTATTATCAACAGCAGTACATGCAACCAATGCAACCACCTTATTTTGGTGCCACACAACAGGTTGTTCCCCCAGGATATGGGCCTATGAACTATTACGTACCTGTTATGCAAGGAAATAGGGGCAGCTATCTAGCCAGCGGATCCCAAGTAATGGCCCAATATTTGGCAAGATCCAACCAGGATGGCTACATGTATGCTACAAATGTCGCCAACAATGAAATTCCACTTGAGGAGAGACGTGAAAGCAAGAGAGGTGTAAGAAGAGGCTCTAGGCGTTCACAATAGGTTAGAAAGACAGCTTTTATAGACACAAAACTTAGTGGTAATCAGCGGAATTGTATGTACTATTTATCTTAATTAAAGGTCATCTGGAGCTGCTGAAAAATAATATTATACGCTAAAGAAAATGGCACCATATGTTCCAATTATAGCAACAACAATGCTAATAGACACACCAGCACGAGTAACAATTTTCTCAGTAGTCGAAAGCTCATCACGGTTCAACTTTAAATGGAATAGAAGGGGCAATGTAACGCAAATTGTGACGCAAATTGCACTACCAAGGAAAGCAATGACTTGGCCAAATGAAGTGAAAATTGAAGAAAGAATAAACAAGAAGAGCATAAAAACGAATCGAGCAAAAACCTTAGTAGGTGAGAGCGAGTTTATGCGTTTTCCATTTTGGTAGACAATATCTTCAGTAACATTCATTTGCAAATGGTTCTCGTAAACCGAAATAATTGGTCTAGCAACCAATGCTAACTTTGAGACTGGAAGTACGCCGAGGAAGAAACAGAAAAGAGGATTCACCCATGTAGGATAATTAGGGTCGCTCATAAAATTCTTAAGTAAGGAATCTTGACAGAACGGACCAAACATTAAGTATCCCACAACACCAATTAAATAGTCAATTAAAAGAGTAGAGCCGAAAGTTACCGAGCAACATCTGTTAAATTTCGAAGGGGTCCGCATGTCTTTGTATAATTCTGGAAAGACAGGATGACCTCCCCATGGAGCCATGAAGATACCCAAACTCAAGATAACATCACGAATCGAAGTAGGCCACAAGTTTGTGGATTCTGGATTCAAAAGGGAACCTGGAGAAACATCAGAAGAAAATCCACATATTATAATCAACACCAAAATTCCTGCGGTAGATAATATTCCTGATAAGCTGAAGATGGAAATCAAGTTTAAAGGTAAAAAGGACACGAACATCGTAATCAGCACAATAAATGCTTTGAAAAAAATGATTTTCACATTGGGGAATAAAAGAGAAAATGAATCTGCAAATAATAAGATTAACGAGATACAAGCGCCAAGGAGATCAACTGAAAAGATAAACGTTGCTAAGGCTTGAAACCGACCTCCTCCGTACAAAAACGAGATATCACCATATGTGTATGCTTCGCTATGTTTTTTCAAGACGCAGCCAAGGATTTTTGCTGTTTTGCAAGTAATCAAAGAACATGCAATCAACATTGCACTTCCCACTATCCAACCAGTAAGCTTGAATCCAAACGACAATGAGAGCATAGCAATACCCATAAGGGTATTGATAGAGTTGAAGATTGTCTGGTGACTGGTGGAGCTTCCAGCGCCATTCTCGAACATAGTGATACGGCTGGTTTTGCTTGTCGTAGGATGTAGTAAGCACGCGTCTTCATCTGTTGGAAAGCTAAATGTTCCAATATGGTCATATCCTCGTGATTCGGTCGATGAAGAGTTCTTCTTGGAGCTTCCTGAAGTTGGAACTGCGCCATAGTCATAGTCAGTGATGCTTCCTTCAATACGATCCTCCGGATCGTCCATACGCCGGTACATCCCTGGTGTAGGAGATGAACATGGTGAAACGTCATCACCCAAAGTATTTTCGATGATTGCCAGGCTCAAGAACGAGGCTCTTTTAAACGACGAGGCAAAATTGTTAAGCGAGTTTGCACCGCCCATGTCTAAGAAAGACTTCCTCCTTGTGGAAGAAGAACCCGAGCGGGATAACGACATGAATAATTTATGCGACCAACAAATACAAATTAGTAGAATATAACACAGTGAGCAATTGTATGGAAAATGGGTGAGCTTCTGCTTTCTCTTATCCTTTTTCTTTCTCCGTGATGTGGTCGCTGATGGCTCCAGCGTCTAAATTTTTCTCAGCTCTGTATATATTTTCCTGCTCAGGAGAGCGCTGCTTTTGATTTTAATGCATGGACTGTTCGCAAGCATGCAAGTTCTCTTGTTCTTTATTCTTTTTTTTCCTCGTTATCTCAGCCAGAACACTCCGAAAGTAGAAGGAAATACGTACTGAACTGGTACAAAAAAAAAAAAAAAAAAAAAAAAAAAAAAAAAAAAAAAAAAAAAAAAAAAAAAAAAAAAAAAGGACAAAAAGAGGTTGAAGATAGGAAAAAGAAAAAAAAAGATCCCTTGTTTCGCTCCTGCTGGTTCTGGACCCGACAATGTAGAAACGCTTCGGTTTCCTCGGAGTTACGCATCATCTCTTGGTCGGTTCGCCCCAAGCACACTTGCAAGATAGTGAACACTCACTCGGCAGCCAATGAAGATGAGACAACCTCAAACGAGGTCTCTGTGCTCCGACCAGGTTTTGTCAGCTTAGTGGGAGAAAGGTGTAAAAAAGAAATGCCGAAATGAGAAAGAAGATACATGTAGACCGAATTTGAGAAATTGAGAATACGACCTAGAAATTCAGAACCTCGGGCTGGTACCCACATTATAGATCAGCGGCCTTTCAATTGACATTTTATCAGTGAAACTGTTTAGGTCACCTGGGACACTGACGCATTAGACAGGGTTCCCTCCATATAACCTTTTTGCAATCGGAACAGTGCTACAAACTAGACAGCATCTAAGTACATGATGTTACACCAAGTTGCACGAAATCTAAGTGGCACATACTTTCAGTTGCCGAAAGAGCGTTGAAGGATTGTTTAAAGATGGAGTTTAGGAAAATGAATATAAGGACGCACTTAAACGCCTATTCTTTCCTGGAACGAACATAGTGTGCTAATAGGTAACAACACATAAGTTGAAGATAATTGCAATTTGATTTTCCTTTCAAGAAACAAATGGCTTCAAATTTTGATTCCTACTCGTCGCAACTGAAGTTTCCTGTCCCCGTGCCTGTCGTAAACAACAATATGGAGATTTCAGAACTACTGAAGAATATAGACGTCACACGAAGTGATGTCTCAGTTATGCCGAGTGAAGAAAGTTACAATGAGCTAACTTTGTCAAAACCTGACATGGAGTTTGTTCCTCCATCTCACAATATGCTAGTTTCCCAGCCCAAAGTTCATTCTCTTGGGATATACTACGGACATACCCCACATATAGTGCCTCCACATAATGAAGAGCCGCACGAGACACCTTCCAGCTACCAGGACTCTACAGCAAGCTCGCATCAGTCCCATAATTCGGTAGGCTCTATTCTGTCGCTATCACCTCCTTATGAGCTCAAGCTGGACGGGGGGAAAATTTCTAAGCCAAGAGTTGCAACAACGTATTGGGACTCGGAGAAGACAACGTGCTTTCAAGTGCAGGCCAACCGTTACATTGTTTCCAGAAGAGACAAGGATAACTACGTGAACGGAACAAAATTACTTAATGTCATTGGTATGACCAGAGGCAAGAGAGACGGTTTGCTTAAATCTGAAAAAGGAAGAATTGTCGTACGTAATGGGCCCATGAACTTAAAGGGTGTCTGGATACCTTTTGAAAGGGCAAAAGAAATTGCCAGAAATGAAGGCGTAGACCAATTATTATATCCATTGTTTGTGGACGACATACGACTGTTTTATGAAACACATGGTCAAGACCTTCGTCAGTTTTCTTCCAATGGATTTCCTGAACCACTTGCGACTCATGCAACTCCATACTTTGATTCAGAAGTTGCACCAACAAAAGGTAAAGCGGAGGAATTTCAGTTTTATTTCCCATGAAACCAGAAAAAAAAAGAAAAAAAGATTTCATGATGTTTTGTTCGTATTACGATGTTTTATTATTATTCACAGTATCAGAAGGAAGAATAAGAAGTGGTATATGTATAGTTCAAATTTGGGCAGGCTCTAAATTGAGCTGTACTACGGAAATTTAAAAATTGAGATGGGACTCCTGCGTCGTTTGTTTTTTAAACAAATTAATGAGTATTTGTAAAATTATCAAGAGTAGGAGTAAATAATATTTCAAGTGTCTACATTGACAACGAGAAAGAAGTATTAATGTGTAACTGGCCATTGAAGATCTTCTCCAGCAAACTGACGTGGGAAATTTAAAGTTCACGAATCCGTGTATGCACGTTTTTGTCATTTTCCTCTCCACCCACATCATTCTCTGAGTATTTCTCATAATTGTCTTCATTTTTCTTGATTGTGGCCAACTTAAGAACATTCTCTTTTCCGAAAACAAAAACGGGATGGAATGGAATAAAAATGAGTCCTGCAATTGCAATCATAAGTGCTTCCAATGTCATGAGGAAAACTTCATGAGTAAGAAGGTAACCTGAAAACCCTTGTTTTAACTCAACGACACGATAAATACAACGAATGTAGATAACAAGAACAGCAACACTAATAGCAAGTGGGTAGTATGGTACAAGCTTTCTTGCACGAATAGATGAATATTTCGGATTATAGTAAGGTTCCAAATAGGTTTCTTTATACTTCCGTGTGGAGGGAAGATGAAGCAACATTCTAATCCAATTTGATGGCGTTTTCTTCTGAAACTTTGACATGCTTGGTGATTTTTTTGCATCTTTGAAATACAACCGGGTGATGTATTCGAACCAGAAAATCACAAAAACAGACATGGCCACCACCTGGAACAAGATACCACCAAACATGGTCCATATTCCCAGACTTGTGTCTTCCTTGTTTTTTGTTGCAATAGAGGCTATCGCACCGCCAGCGCCTTGGATTAATAACGAAAGCACGTCACAAAAGAGAAAGAAATATGAGTACCACATAGGTTTCAACACTGAGTACTGACGGCCATGCAAAATAACGTTCTGAGCAAAAACAAAGTATATGCCACCCATAATGAATGCAGGCGCAAATGTAAGTGTGGTATATTGAAGAAGATAATAGTTGAGATTTGTAGTGTTGTTAAGTGCTAGAACTCTTCCCAAAAACCCCAAAAATTCAAGCGCATAACCGCAAATGAACGTAACATTGTACCAATGGTAACGCGACCAGCGAAGCATGACAAGATTGAAAAGGAAAATCAATGTGAAGATAGCAAAAAAGAATATGTTGCTGCCTTTATTGAGATCGTATTTGTATATATTTTCTTCCATTGCCAATTTCTTTAAGTTGTAGGCTGCCTCCTGAATCACCTGGGTTGCCTGGGACTGAATTCCAGATTCAGTAGCAGTTGCTAATACTTGCTGAGCGCTCAATACAGATAACGACGCCTCTGCCCCACGAATGGCTCGAGAAATCTGAATTAAGTCGTATCTGTAAGTAGCTGTCATGGCACTCTCAACAGCATTAGATATCAGCGCAGAAAGATCAGAGGCATGGGTTGGATTGATACTGGTTAGACGAGTAGCTGTCGTGGGATATCCGCCAGACGGGGTCCACATGACTTGGGTCAATGGTGATATGTATTCTGTCATCTTGGTGGAATTGTTGGAAAGAATATGTTGCGGTTATTCTTATTCTCTTGCTATATATCGCGAGTAGTGGCTGTGTTCCTTTGTAGGGCGCAGCCATTAGGGCGCAGCCATCCCAACAAAAACCAAGTCTTGGCTCTATTCTTGCGAAGAACTATGCACTCCGGTTGATCCCCCAAAAGCACGGCTACTTAATTACTGACGGCCACATTAATGACCCAATTCGGTGTCTTACTTCATTTAGCGTGTCCTCAGGTCTAGTGCTGTCGCTGTTATTATTTCTATATGAGGCCGAATGATTTGTGCTCTTCTATACCTACGTATGATGGGAAGCATAGTCGAAGTAAAAGCCGCGCGCCATACTCCACCACACGGCACGGCCCTATGTGCATAATCTCCGCACCATTTGCATCCGCATCCTCCAGTTCAAATATGCATCGCCATCACCTCTAAGTAGCAATATTTTCTGGATATTATCTTCGTAGTCGATCTCAACGTGTGGTCTCTTCTTCCTCGTTTTTTTCGGATCCAGAACCTTTTGATTTCTCGATCATTTCTCCAAATCTTCCATATCCACAAATTCATCGTCTCCGCTGTCCTCAACATACTCAACTACTCCCACGTCACTGTCATCCTCATCCCCACTCTCCAAAACGACGTCGTCATCTTCATCGAACTCCTCCTCCTCTTCCACTTCGTCAGATTTACCCAACACCTTCTTCCAGTTTTTTCTCGTCGCCATTAAACCGTTTGTCACCGTAGGCTCCACTCTGCAATCTCTCCAATACTTCCTTTTCAAAGGCCTTTTCGATCTCTGCTGCTCCTTGAAGGCATTGTCCAACATACATTAATTATACTTATATTATTATAGTAAATGTATTATATCTTGAACTGACATGTGATCTGCTTAGCTTGAACAAATGACAGGATGAGCGTACGGATATTTTGGCAGTTTTTCCATCCACCTTCATCTTATTTCTTCATATTTCTCAAACTTGTCTTGCTTTTCCTTAATAGTGGCCAACTTAAGAACATTTTCTCTTCCGAAAACAAAAACGGGATGGAATGGAATAAAGATGAGTCCTGCAATTGCAATCATTAATGCATCTAATGTCATGAGAAAAACTTCATGAGTAACAAGGTATCCTGAAAACCCTTGCTGCAACTCCACCACACGATAAATACAACGAATGTAGATAACAAGAACAGCAACACTAATAGCAAGTGGGTAGTATGGTACAAGCTTTCTTGCACGAATAGATGAATATTTCGGATTATAGTGAGGTTCCAAATAACCTTTTTTATACTTCCGTGTGGAAGGAAGATGAAGCAACATTCTAATCCAATTCAATGCCGTTTTCTTTCGCAACCTTGACATACTTGGACATCTTTGCGCATCACTAAAATACAACCGCGTGATGTATTCGAACCAGAAAATCACAAAAATAGACATCGCTACCACCTGGAACAAGATACCACCAAACATGATCCAGATTCCTATACGTGTATTTCCCTTGTCTTTTGTTGCGATAGACGCCATGGCCCCGCCAGCGCCTTGGATTACCAACGAAAGCACGTCACAAAAGACAAAGAAGTATGAGTACCACATAGGTTTCAACACTGAGTACTGACGGCCATGCAAAATAACGTTCTGAGCAAAAACAAAGTATATGCCACCCATAATGAATGCAGGTGAAAATGTAAGTGTAGTGTATTGAACAAGATAATAGATGAGGACTGTGTTGTCTTTAAGTGCAAAAACTCTTCCCAAAAACCCCAAAAATTCAAGACCATAGCCACAAATGAATGTAATATTGTACCAATGGTAACGCGACCAGCCAACCATGACAACATTGAAAACGAAAATCACTGTGAAGATAACCAAGAAGAGTATGTTAGCACCTCTGTTAAGTTCATAGGAAAATATATTTTCCTCCATTGCCAATTTCTTCAAGTTGTATGTTGCCTCCTGAATCACCTGGGTTGCCTGGGATTGTATTTCAGATTGGGTAGCCGTTGCCAATACTTGCTGTGCACTCAACACAGACAACGACGCCTTTGCACCACGAATCGCTTGAGAAAGCAGATTTATATCGATTTTATTAGTAGCTGACAATGCACTTTCAACAGCATTAGATAACAGCGCGGAAAGATCAGAAGCATGCGTTGGATTGATACTGGTCAAACGAGTAGCTGTCGAAGGATATCCGCCAGACGGTGTCCACATGGTTTGGGTCAATTGCGACATGTATTCTGTCATCTTGGTGGAGTTGGTTGAAAGAATATGTCTGAATGATGACTTTGCTTATAATTGTCCCTTATCTTTATAACGCGAAGAGAGGCTGTGTCTTTCGTAGGGCACAGCTGCAACTTGTAGGGCGCAGCTGCAATTCGTAAGGCGCAGCCATCAACACAAGAAGTCATTGGCTCTTTGTTCTTTGGGAGGAACCATGCACTCCGGTAGATCCCCCAAAAGCACGGCTACTTAATTACTGACGGCCACATCAATCGCTCAATTCGGCGTCTTACTTCATTTAGCGTGTCCTCAGGGCTAGTGCTGTCGCTGTTATTCTTTCTATATGAGGCCAAATCATGCTGTGTTTTTTGATTTTCTATATATACGTATCATAGGGAAGCATAGTCGAGAAGTAAAAAGCCGCGCGCCATACTCCACCTCACAGCCAATGTGCATAATCTCGCACCATCTTGCATCCGCATCCTCCAGTTCGTATATGCATGGTCATCACCTCTAAGTAGCAATATTTGTCTGGATGTTGTCTTCGTACTCGATCTCAACGTGTGGTCTCTTCTTCCTCGTTTTGTCGGATCCAGAACCTTTCGAAGATTTTTCTCCATCCTTTTCGTTAGTGTCGTCTTCATCATCAGACTCGCTTTCAGATTCGCTACCAGAATTGCCCAACCATTTCTCCAAATCTTCCATATCCACAAATTCATCGTCTCCGCTGTCCTCAACATACTCAACTTCTCCCACGTCACTGTCATCCTCATCCCCACTCTCCAAAACGACGTCGTCATCTTCATCGAATTCCTCCTCCTCTTCCACCTCGTCAGATTTACCCAACACTTTCTTCCAGATCTTCTCGTCGACATTTAATGGTTTGTCACCGTAGGCTCCACTCTTCAATCTCTCCAATAATTCCTTTTCAATGGCCTTTTCGATCTTTGCTGCTGCTAAAGCTTTTCTTTCTCTGTTTTCCTCCTTTCTCTTAACCTTAGGCTTCACCCCAACGTAATGTCTTTCCTCTTCTCTCAATGCAAGTCGACGCTCAGTAATTGCCACCTGTGTTAATCTGGTCAATCTTTGCTTACACTTGTGTATCAAGAACTTTTGCCAGTATTGTAAGTTTTCGTCAATTTGCTCCAATGCCTTGGAGTAGTTCTTCAGCAATTTGACTCTTTCCCATAATTTGGCGGGCATGTGAGCCCTTTCCGCTGTCTTCATGTAAAGGTACAACTTTCCTTCCACATTCTTGACAGTGGCATATCTGGAATTAGCTAAAGGACAAGATAAACGGTCACAGACACCAGTAACATTGTATTCGTTTCTGCAGAAATTTTGTCCATTTGTAAGTTTAACTTTGAATGAGCAGTAGCTGCCGATCACCCGCCAAACGACTTCGTCAGACGACATTAGATGCTAGTTATATGAAAATGGGGGTATGCAGAAAATAAGAAATTAAGTAGACTTGAACGTTTCCAGATTCAAGGAAAAAATTTTCGATGTGTAGCTAAAATAGTTGTGCACTAAAACCAATGGCCAGGCATATATTGTATATGAAAGAAAAAAAAAAAAGCATCGCAGAGATGAGGTATGCTGCGCAGCCTCCGTACACCAAACGATCTAGAAAAGAACCTATGATCCTATATGCATTTCATTACATTAGTTAATGTCTCAAGCCAATAGGCTTAAATGGAACTGGCGGTTTTACTTTAACTTGTTTGGCGCCAATCACAGTAGGAAACGCGGAAGGTTTCAATTCATGGGCTCTTCGAGAAAATGACATAAGCGTCACAATCACTTGGTAGGGATCCTTCCGCTCAAATAGATCAACCGTCTGAAAGATTTCGTCGTGGGTGATGCTGATTCTCTCACAGGTCTTCAAAAAGAACAGTATGTTTTCCATTTGTACAAATGGCATTCTTGAGCTTTTGTACTTCCGAGTTGGGTTCTCAGGAAGCTCTAGCAAGTCACCCAATTGACAAAGAAGCTTCCCGTCTTTAAGTACTTCTATAAGATCAAGTCCATGGTTCTGGTAGGCTCGTATTTCTGATTCAGGTGTACTTAGTGTGGAAAATATCCAGCGCATCGCTTCTTCCCAAGATTTGGCATACTTTTCATTGCGAGATAACGTGATGTCTTGGTCAATATTCGTAATCGCTTGCTGGCTGTATTTGTTCATTTCGAGAAGACTACCTGATACAATATATTCGCTAAGTACTACGGTAACAATTATATTTATTTCCTGCATATTGTCCGTACTCACCTCCCGTAGTTCCCTCTACTAGCTAATCAAGTTTTAAAAATACATTTCCCTAAAATACAAACTTTTCTTAAATGGGACTACACACCTAAGTGGTCCCTATCTAGTTGTGCAATTTCTTCTCGTAAGAGTGCAAACCGTGCACACCACCTTCCAATTGAGCAGAAGCAGTTCTGAACTCAAATCTCACGTCACCGTTGTATACGTTCTCTCTCAACTCGTCAATAGACTTGACACCAATGTCTTGCAAAGAGTGTTGCAAACCGTTGAACAAGTAAGGAATGAACTTGGTGATAGAACCCTTGTCAACAACAGCACCGGAAACACCTTGAGCAACCAAAACCTTGTCGGACTCCGAGAAGTAACGAGACGTAGAAGCGTTAGCGTTGGTTGAAGTTTGTTGCATAGCATCAATAGAACCCATACCACGGTAAACCTTCAATCTCTTGCCGTCACGGTAGAAGTAGTCACCTGGAGTTTCGGAAGTACCAGCCAACAAACCACCCATCATAACACAAGAGGCACCCAAAGCAACAGCCTTGGTAATGTGACCAATGTTACCAATACCACCGTCAGCAATACATGGAACACCAAATTGTTTGGCGAATTCACACACATTGTAGACAGCAGTACCTTGTGGTCTACCACAAGCCATAACTTCTTGAGTGATACAAATGGAACCGGAACCCATACCGATTCTCAAACCATCAGCACCAGCCTCAATCAACAAAGCGGCTTGTTCTCTAGTAACAACGTTACCAGCAATAACTTGCAAGTCTGGGTACTTATTCTTGATCCACTTGAGCATCTCCAATTGGAAAATGGAAGAACCGTTAGAAGAGTCCAAGACAACAACGTCCAAACCAGCTTCAACCAACTTGTCCAATCTCTCTCTGTCAGATGGAATGGTACCAATAGCAGCACCACACAACAACTGCTTAGAGTCGAAAGACTTGGATGCATCTGGGTAACTTTGGTTCTTTTGCAAGTCAGTCAAAGAAATCAAGGAGACCAAGTTACCTTCAGAGTCAACGATTGGCAACTTACCCTTCTTGGAGCTTCTCAAAAGAGCATTACCTTCAGCCAAGGTGATACCTTGCTTACCGGTAATCAACTCCTTGGTCATAACCTCAGAGACTGGGGTGCTGTCATCCTCATGGAATTGAACATCACGAGAGGTAACGATACCAACCAACTTTCCGTTGGACTTTCCGTCAACTAGATATTGTTAGTAATCAACGTATCAAAAGAAATCTGCATCTGTGTCTGTGTCAGGAAAATGTTGTCCTCAACATCGTTTGATGTTATTCGGTAGAACGAAAGTTATAAATTGAAAAATGATCATCAGGAAAACACACAGGATGCAAGTAGGAATTTGAATTTCCGAATAAAAAGTTTTAACATACCAGTAACGGGGAAAGAGGAGAAACCAATTCTTTGCTTCATGGCCTTAACTTCACCAACAGTGACAGTTGGGGAAACAACCACTGGGTCACTAAGGAAACCGTTCTCGTACTTCTTGACCTTCTTAACCATAGCAGCTTGTTCATCAGGAGTACAGTTGTGGTGGATAATACCAATACCACCCAACAACGCCATGTGGATAGCCATGTTCTCCTCAGTAACAGTGTCCATAGGGGAAGACACAAATGGAGATCTCAAGGTGATCTTCTTGGTCAACTTGGAGTCCAAGCTGACTTCGGATGATGGGAAGTTAATCAAACCTGGCAACACCAAAAAATCATTGTAAGTCAAACCACCGAAGTTGCTGGAGTCAATTAAAGTCTTGACATCCAATCCGTCCTTCTTTGGGTAAGTCTTTAAGTGAGCGGTGGCAGTAGAGCAGTCCAAAACCATTGTGTGAGTAGTGGGGCTAGGTTAGCCAGAAAAAAAAAGAAAAACCCGTACTGACTGGTATTTGACTGCGTATTTATACTGGTTTGCGATGCGCAGAAAAAATTTTTTTTTTTTTCTTTTATTGATCATAATATTTGTATGTACGTTCTGACTTCCCCAGATAGATTACATTGCTGGAATCCTAAATCGTAGACCATGCTTGCACATGCTTTTCACCTCTATTACACTATTACTCCTTTGGCAGTCTAGTTAATGTGGAAGCATACAGCAATTGTCGGAATTACCTCGGCACTGCCGATCGCCATCTTACTAATGATTCTATATACCGTCATGGCACTGATTATACACCCCTTAGTCTAATTCCAATTTCATGGAACAAATGTTATTAGTAGTTTTGTCTTCCCAATTGCATTCTGAAACTTATACGTTATTCTACTAAATCCTGATTCGTTGTATTTGTCATTTCCCTGGATAGAATTACAAATTAATGGATACTCATAGGTCACACTACCATGATGAGAAAAGACGTTTAACCTGCATTTAAAAAACAAGATTGACAGAACATGCTACGTAATGTGCAATAATAAGGGAAATAGACTTGAATTGAAGAGGAATGACATGAAACGTAAAAATAAATTGGGGAACTATCTGTGCCGTAAACTTAATGAGCATTAACGCTCGAATCGCTCGTTTGAATGTTGGTGTTACCTGCTTGTTTCTGTTGCTTGACAAACTCCTCGATTCTCCTCCAGCCCTCTTTTCTTGAATTTTCCCTCGCCTTTTGCTCCTCAACTGATTGATGGTAAAGCATCGTACAATGGTCATACAAGATTGGATTATGGTCCATGAATACCTTCAAAGCGCTAAAGGCCAACTGATGTATGCTCTTATTCCAGTTCGATGTGGCGGAATTGTGAGGAGGAATGCTGCTGAAATCGTCCATATCCATGTGCTGAGGCGGGGTAGAAAAAGAATCGTAGTACTCTTCATCTGTCATATCATGAATCATATGACTATCTTGCATTCCATCCTTAGCAACGACGTCATGACGTGAATCGTAACCGTGATTCAAAATCAACCCATTATCTATGATGTTTCCATTTGCATCAGTGAGAGTATTTGGATTTTCTTGAAGCTTTTGCTGAAGCTGACCATTCGCAATACCGGGTTGGGTTGCATTGGTGAGTTCGTACAATGAAGCAAAGACTATAGGGAGTACAACCTCCGAGTTTTCAGTAACCAAAGTCAAAAAGTATTCATTTTGCCAGAAACATAACACTTTTTCGCTGACTTGGAAATGTGAAGATGCAATACATTTCAGTAATTGCGCAAACAATGGAATTTGAATTTTCAAAAACTCATTCGGTTCCATAACTTCAAAGATATCTTCAATTTCATTCAAAAACATCACTTCTTTCGGACTGTTGATTTTTGGCCAAAACTTTAATAAACCCATAATCACATCTTCAGTTAATAAAGGATCCTTTTCCAAAAACTGAACAATACAATAGGCCAATTGTGGATGGTATAATGATAATGACTTTACCTTATGCAATGGCATTAAAACTCTTGTCAAGAAAATCTTGTGCTCCTCCTTCAAAGGTAAAGCAAATCCATTAATGATGGATCCCAAAATCTCCAACAATTCGCCAATGCCATTAAACCTCTCAGTTTCGTAGACAAACTGCAAGAATACATTGTTGATTGATTTTCGAATGAATGAACGCAAACTCAAAAATTTGCCGTAAATCCTATGCAATGTGGTTTTCAAGCAGTCTCTCTCTCTTGGATCTTCGCTGTCAAACAATTCTAAAATCCTCAAGATAAACTCATGGTCGATATATTGTTTGGCAACTTGATGATGGAAGTCAGGACTCTCCACAAACCTTAAGAAGAATTCATAAATTGATTGCATATGCGGCCATGCTAACTCGGAGACAGGTTCATCTTCATCAGGATCAAAAAGTTCGCCAACGGGATTGACTGGAGGAGGAATTGGTCTGAACAAGTTTTTCTTGAACATGTCAATTACATGTTTATACATTTCATCAGTATAATTGAATCTGTTGCTGACAATGAATTGAATCAATTCTTGCAAAGTAATTCTCTTTATTTCCTTGCCTCTAATGTCGTTGGTCGGATCGCTGAAGTCAAAAAGGATGTTACATTGATCAACCTTTTGAATGAATAACGAAATTTGCTCCTCAGGAGCAACTTCATCGAAATTAGGAAGCTTCACAATCTCCCTATTTGCGTCTGTCGTTGTTGGTTCAAACCTCGAGGACGAGTGTCTTTTGGGGGTGACGATAAGGTCTATGTCGAAGGATTCCCTTCCCGGCGAAGTAATATTGGGATTCAATGGCATGTTATGCAGTTGTTGCGAATGGGATGCTAGCCGCCCATCAATATGAAGATTACCGGTACCAAAAGTTGCGCTTGTTGTTCCCGGGGAATTTGGGGTAGGCGATACTGGGGTCGTCGTAGCAAGAGCAGTTTGCATAGGCTCATTTATCACAATTTTAGGGGATTCAGGTGCCACTGTTACACCCTGTGGCTGTGACGAAGGTGGCGGTGGGGTGTTTGGTTGATTAAGCATTCCTCCAAATTGAGCAGCTGCAGCTGCCGGATTGACAGAAGGTTTGCCAGGAATTTCCAGCTTCAGAGACACAGGCAGCTGCGAATTCAGTAGGTTTTGATCATGCTTCGAAGGGCTTGGAGAATTTGATTTTGTTGATGAATTAGAACTGGATGTTTTTAAGCTCGTCAGCAGTAGCTTTTTGGTAGCGTCCTTTTCTTTCCCTGCATCTTTGAGCTCCTTCTTATCAGGCTTCTTGGATGAACTTTGATTCTTGTTACGGGTAAGCCGGTTTTTAAAACCTTTCATCATCTTCAAAAAACGGGCGCTTCAAAAATTGACCTGGTGAGCTAAACTACCTCGGGCAGACGGTAACTAAATGTCGTGACAAGACACAAACACTTGATCGCCAATTAGACAAAGGATCTTTCCTTGTAAATTGAAAAGTATTATGGATCAATAGACTCGATACAAATGTTTCCAGCCAAGAGTGTTGGCTTGGCAATTTCTCACTCGACTAGATTCCAAAACGGGCGAGGAATGCTAAATGATAACGGGCTGGGGTCGAGTCAATCTGGAAGCTGGACAGTACAGGAGATGGTATCTGTATAATGAAGTACTGATACAGAGAATCAATGGGCCGACAACAAAAAGGTTTACACCGAATGGGTTTTTTTTCCGTTTGAGCACTCGCGGTGTATCAACGTCAACACGGTCCCTGACCTCTACCTAACATCACACTTTGCCCCGGCACGACGGTATGAACACGACAGCTATTCCTAGCGGATTAGGTTAGTTCCCACTTGCACAACATGACCTTCTGCCCTTTACAATCTTGCTAATTAATTTACCGTACTTCCAATAGATCTATACATCCTTCTATTTTATTTTTTATTTTTTGTTGGTCTTTTTTTTTCTGGTGGCAACCATGGACTTACTCTCTCTGTACTTTCAGTCCTCCTATCATTTTTTTATTTTTTTGTCGTCATGTGCTGGTTCCTCTTAGACAAACTATTGCGTGGCACAGCGCCAACAACGGGAACGTTTTGCACGCTTGCGACATTGTCTCTTGTCGTGCATAAGTTGCTTCTACAATCGTTGCTTATGGCTATTGTTTGAAGAGATAAAATGTTTCCATTAAATATATGAGACACCGTATGTAACAAGGGAAAACAGAAGAAATTAAAAAAGGAACGAGTACGAACCAAGCACAGAAATCCACACAAAGAAATAATATCCCTAACTGTTTTAGTCGTTCTCTTTTCCGGCCACTTCTTCTATAACTATTCATCTCTTTGGTTCACGTAAGGCTGACCTTCTTCCTCTTTATTATTATGCAACTGGTGCAAAGAATTAAATAATAATCAGGTTCTCGAGCTCGGCCTCTGGAGTGTTCATGATCATCAGCAAATAGCAATTCCATCCGATGCTAATGACGTTGACTACCAAAAGTCTTAAATGCACAGGAACATACCAAAAGTTGAGAAGCTGAACTGCTGGCCATACGATCCAATTGTTTCTCAACGTTTCCCACCAATTACGTTGCAATTTCTTCTTGATTTCTTCGCTAGGATTAGGTCTCCCTTCCATAAGTGTCATGGCTGAGTAGTAGAGGGGAATACCTACGAATGGAGCAAACCCTAGTTGATCTGCCCCCACCCGAACGAGAGTATTAGCAAGCTTGGATTCACCTGCTACGGGGAATCTCATCTTCCCAAGAATTTTGTACCATTTGTCTGCTAATGGTGCAAAAATTATCCCTCCATAAACCACTGCCCTAATTGTTCGATGGTAATCGTATTGAGAAGGGCCCTCGGGTTTACGTATAGTAATCTGTTGGGCGAGAAAATCTCCTGCGCCAAAGAGAAACGCTGTGGATATTGAATTGGTTGCTAATGGCCATTTTGCCACTAGATTGTTATAACGGCTGAAGAAAGTAGACATGAGTTGGATATGGACATAGTGAGCATTACTGCGCCGCGCAATAGCTTAAATATGTTGCGGGCATGTAGATCGGAGTTGCACTTTGGTGCCTTACAGGTACCACATTGCTCTTTACCTTTGCTATTTCCTTACACCTTTCACTCTATAGTATCCTAGTCTATCTATCCTCGGTATATGAATCTGTATAAATAAAAAAAAAAATTGCCGTAATGATTGAATATTTGTGGTGCTCCTTCCATTCCCCTGCACCACCTGTGGGGTTAATGTTGCTGGCTTAAATAGAGGCCCAAAGTGCCAGTGTCAATGAGAATCGAGACGTGATCGGTACGTACCTAGTTAAGTGCACTAAGCGTAAACCATGGTCTGCTCCTCATCTGCAGATTCAATGTCAACAAGCTCCTCAATGAGTTTGCCAGAGCCCTTTCCGTGTCCCTTGGTATTATGCACAAAACTCAAGTAACAATTCCATCCTATGGACCAAATGTTGGACACCACTATGCGAAGATGAATGGGAACGAAGAATAGGTTGACGAGCTGAAGTGGTGGCCACACAGTCCAGTTGGCCTTCAACACGTTCCACCAGTTGTTTTGCAACTTCTCCTTGGCCACAGCCAATGGGTCGTCGTGAAGCGCTAATGCACTCATGACCGTATTATACATAGGAATCCAAACCAAGCTCGGCATGAATAATGTATCCACAGCAAGGCGGAATAAATTATCGTGGATGTTAATTGAATTGAAAGACATTCTTGATCTTTTGGCTGCGGAAAGGAACGGGCTGTTAACAAATGGTAACGTTTTGGTTGTCCATTTCACACTAATAGGAGCAAAAAAAAAGCAACCGTATATCATCGCTCGTATGAGACGGTCGCTGTGGAATTCTGTGGGTTTTTCCACGTCATCATCTATGTGATGAGGGAAGAGCGCCTGGGCCAAACAATCACCAGTGCCAAAAAGAACACTGGTGGTGACCATGTTGGTCTTATATGGATGGGTCTTGAGAAGACGGTTGTAGCCCCGGAAAAAGAATGACATTGAATCTATAGCAGATAATCTCGAAACTCAAGCGCCACAGCAACGAGGCGTGGTGGGGCCTTCTCACTATATATATGAAGAGTGAAAAATGCGATAATATGCCCGATGTAGAAAGTACGACCGATTATATTTTCGGACTCTAACATCCGGATCTGCCATCGTCCGCGGATAAAATCGATATATTCTTGATACTTCGGGTATTGTTGCGGCTACATCTAGAGACATGAACTTACAGACATAATTACGTTTGCTTGTGTTTTCAATTTGCGTTTTTGGGTTACAGAATAGTAAATTGTTGATGAGCCTTGCAAACAAACAGCATGTAAAAAAGAGAAAAAAAAAAAAAAAAGAAACTATGCGCTTCTAGGCCGCCACAGAGATGGCTAACTATAATGCACACCCGCTTTGGTTTTCCTCGCTATTAACGTCTAAACGCGAAAAGTCGCTACTGCCCGCCCATATCCAAAAAAGAAACTGTTTGCGAGCCTTCACAAGACATACTATACAAGCACATGTGTCCCACAGAACATACTCCATTATTTGAACTCATGTGACATATACCGTTAAACGGTGCATGCGTTTTTCAAATGTCCCTTGAAATTTCATGTGAGTCACGTGATACAGTTCAATACGTAACTTCTCCCACTGGTGTATTAGCCTACTCGATGCCACCCTAGAATTTTCATGTTTTATTTATTTCTTCGATGAGAATGTGAGCAACTTTCAGTGTTGACTCGAAGAAGAATTTTGTCTCTCCTGTATATCTTGCTGGTATATGGCCTATTCATAACTTCCTTAGGTATTTGTTGTGCGACTACAAAACTCGGTAAAATTTAGAAACATTCTAAAAGATTTCCAACACAAGCTCCATAAATGATACAGAAAAATAAAAAGGCGGAATATACAAAGCGGACAGAACAGATAGAATAGTAGCCATTTGCCACATCGCCATAGTTACCATCAAAAACAATTACAAAAAAATTTGACAACAATCACACACGGCTGGATACACAATCGTACGCTTTCTAAAGTAATGACAACCACCAAACAAAACCTTCCATAATTCAAATATACTGCATATTGTCTATTGTCGGCTTCTATTCCATGATCATTTAGGAAGTATTAAGGATAACATGTTCTGTATACACCACCATTGCTGCCTATCCCACCCTCACCCTTAAATATCTGCAGGACGGTCAATTCTCCTTCGCGTGCCAGCGTCACTCCATCAAGCAACTATTCTCATTTCAAGTCAAGGACCATTGATTTCTAGATTAAGTAAGCTACGCAATTGAACCTTGCTTTTTCAAGTATTCAGCCATTCTTTCCACCTATATCACTTTCATAACTTGTCTCTTTTTACTATTTTAGACCTACAAAAAATTCCAGTTCAGATAGTGAGTTGACGAAAACAAGAAATATCAAACACGAAAAGAACACCAGAAAATAGCATACAATATCGTCCTGATGTCATCAGTTTACCAAACAACAGGCAAGCCTTTGTCTCAGCAAGCTTTGTACCAACAAAAGTTGAAGCATGGCGTTTTTAATTCTCCTGGCAGACCCTCGGTTGGTGTCAGCTCCAATGCATCTGACGCTGCAGCTTTATTGGCAGCATCATCAGATTTATCAGTGAAGCCGTCCTATGAAAGATTACAGGCTGCTCCTGAGGCTCAAACTGCAGCATTAGCGGCCAGGAACGAGAAAATTAGTGCTTGGAAAAGGGAGTCTACAGACCCAATTGCCGACGCTGCCGCTTCATCGGCCAGAGCTTCCGAAAGGGAGTCTGGTCCTGCAACCGACTTAGGAATCCCAACTTATGATAAAGGTTCAGTTTATAGACAGGCTTCTGCCAACTCTACCTCAACCATGACATCAAGAAGCACCCCTGAAAAGTTGGTTTCGAAGCACGGCTTGGTTACTAAGTCTGCTACCACTGCGTTGAATATGGGTAAAATATCCCAGGCTGCTGATAAGAACTCTTCCACATTGTTGAATAAGCGGTTCAATCCCGAACAAGACTATCGTTCAGGAATTGCTGTCAAGCCCACTGAGTATTTGAACGAAGACGAAGAAAAAATGGCAGCTCAATCTGCTGGACGTTCATTGACCATGAAGCACGGCTCTGGTTACACTGACTTGATTTCTAGTCAAAAGAGAACAAAGACATTCCAAGCAGTTGATGTTGTGGACGCCACTTTGTTGGCTGCTGCAAACGCTAAAGCTGCTGAAAGATTGAATTCTATTAGTCTGACTGGTCCAATCGACTTAAAGGCTCAGGCTCAAGTTTATTCTAAGGCTTTACTTGCTGCTCAAAAGAATAGTGAAGAGAGATTGAAAGCACACAAGGCTGGTATGATTGATTTGGGAGGAGGCTTAAGTTTGCCTTACTCTGAGGTCGACAGATTGGCTAATTTGATTGTGCAACCGGTATTGTCTGAACTTGACACCAAGGCTGAAGTACAAAGAGAGGAAGATGCTAAACAAAGGAAGAAGTACGCTGAGTTAGTCAAACTTCACCAAGTTTTCAAGACCGAGGATAATGCACGTAAACAAAAAGAAAAGGCTGACAGAGAAAGAGAGAAACAAGAGCGTATTGCCGCAAACGAAGAGAAAAAGAAAGGAAAAGACGAAGAACATAACCAGTATAAAGAAGAAAGAAACGCTGAAGTTGAAGGTAAGAACCAAGAATTACAAGCTTTAAAAGAGAAGTATGCTCAAGAGAAGGAAGCCTTATTAAATGAGAAGAAAGAGAATGAAGATCGCATTACTGAAGAAGAGACTGGATTGATCAAAGGTCGTAAAGATGAGTTAGAAGCTATGCAAGCTGAACGGGATGAGTTATTGAAACCTACCATTGATGAATTGGCTGTAGAATCAGCTAAGTTGAAGGAATTGACTGATACTAAGGATTCAGTCTTATCCGAAGTTCAAGCTGCCGAAAAGTTGAAGGAAGAGAACAATGCCAAGATTGCCGAATTGAAGAAACAATTGGAGGAGGCTGCCAGCGATATTGAAAAATACACTACAGATTTAAAGACCGTTCTGGACAAGCGTCAAGAGACAGACAATGAGGTTGAGGCATTGCAAACCACTGCTGCTGAAAGGGAGGCTGAAGCTGCAAAGACTCACAAAGAGCTTGACGATGAAATCGAAAACTTGCAGAAAGAGAAGGAAGAACACCTCTCTTCAAAGGCAGCTACTAAGGGAGAGATTTTGCAGCACATTGATGAGAAGATCAAGGACGAACGTAAGATCAACAAGGAGTTACCAGAGCACTTGCAAAGTGATGTTGCATCCAGCAAGTTCCGTGATGTTGGCTCTCTTTTCACTGTGGAAACCAAACCAGCTTCCGAAAAGAAGCAAGTTATCCCCACAGCTCCAGCTCCTTCTCCATCTGAAGATGTGCAAAGAAAGAGAGGTATCCGTTCAAGATTTTCCAGCATTAAGAGAGCTTTTGCTACTCCTGCCCAAGAAAATAAGGCCCCAGCTCCTCGCAAAGAGCCTGTAAGGGTTCCCTCAGCAAAAGACCAATCATCAGATATCAGTAACTTTGATGAGGAACTCTCGATCAAGCAAACTAACAAGGGTGGTGTTTTTAAAGAAGAAATCTAAGACGTTTTGCTAGTCCAGAACGCTAGTACCACTACCGTCTAATTCTAGTTCGCCGCATTAGCGGAAGTGTCGTTATTTTGTTTTAAATATTTGTCATTTATGTATCATTATCTCCATCTCGTACTGTACATTTTTTAGATGAATGAAGAGAAAAAGGAAACATAAAGTAAACCGATCTATCATTTATTAGCTTCTTGTGGATTCTCCATACTTCTTCATTGTATGCAGGAAACAGATCATAGTACTGAAAACAAGGATATCTTCGCTCTCTGGTGTCACTTATACATCACCAATGTCACAAGAAACACACGGTTCAGTGTCTGGATTTCTACGGAAATTCAACTTTAAGATCAGTGATGCATCACAAGAATATGTGGACCGCAGAAAGAAACAGGCAGTGCTTTTCATGACTGCTGCTGCTGTCACCATCTTCACCTCGCGGTTTGCCTATAAATCTACTATCACCCGCCAATATATCCCCACACTTTTCCAAGGAAATCATCTGCCTCCACTTGGGTACAACTTTACCAGCGATGCAGCTGTGGCGGTAGGAACAGGTACTATGTTATGTGCCTCTGTCTCTTCCATGGTGTGCTTTGGTACTTGCTGGATAATGGATGTCTCTAGCTTTCGCGAATTTGGCTGGCGTATGAAAAGCCTCTTGGGTGGAATTAACAAAGAGAAAGAGTTGGCAGAGATGCCAATGGACGAGGACTCTGCATATATCCAAGACGGCTTGAATGATATTTTGGATGGCAAAGTTGAATTCAACTTTGATGATGAATAAATTTGAAAAGTACTGTATATAGAGGTAAGCGACTGGAATATTTTATGATACCTAAAGATTGATGATTTGTCCAGTCGAATAAGATATTGGTGGCTAATAAATCTTTTTATTTTCCTTGGCTACTGCAACTATGTATCTTTATGATTTCCAAAAAAGTTGATTTTTATTCCCTAGTTCTGTTTTCCAAAGCAGTGAAACTTTCCTGCCAAAACACCGCGCTGGCTGTTTTTCACGCATGTAATTAAACCCCATTGGGAAAAATATCCTTCCTTGTTCTTTTCCCATGGCAAGACTATCTACCAACACCGTACGCACTGCGCGAGGAGACAGGCATCCAGGATCAGAAACTGGAGTCTACCGTAATCTACCGGGAGACCCACCAACGCAGTCTGGAGTGAAAAAGAGAAGATACCGCCCTGGTACCAATGCACTACGGGAAATTCGACAGTTCCAAAGATCCACAGACTTGTTGTTGCGCAAGTTACCTTTTGCACGTCTAGTGAAAGAGATTGCTGAGAATTATATCGGGGTCGACTATGGTATCCGCTGGCAGAGTAACGCCGTATTGGCGCTTCAGGAAGCGTGCGAAGCATACTTGGTGCATTTGTTAGAAGATACAAATTTATGTGCTATTCATGCGAAACGAGTTACTATCATGCAACGAGACATACAATTGGCCCGTCGACTCCGAGGAAATATTTAGAGCACAAACGCAGGACGTCAGGAAAAAACAATAAGTAGTGTATTAAGTATAGGTAATACTAGAGGAAACGCCCAAATAATAAACAAAAAGAAAAAAGTGAACCTTTGCTAAATTAATATCCGTAACACCAAAGGGGAAGCAATATGACAAGTTGAGTAGAATGGCTTTGCACCCTAAAATATTGCCTGAAAGTATCTCAGATCTCACAGCACGCCTGCGGTGTCAGAAGAGATGCTCTTTTTACGACCACCACGGTTTTGCGGATTCGGGTTTCCGTAGATGATGGTGGTTGTGCCATTGGTATTGACTTTGAAGTGAGTTTTAGAGTGTTGGGCCAAATTGTCAGACCGAGAGAATTTCTTATCACAGTATTTGCAATGAAATGGTCGGATATTGGAATGAACCGAGCGAATATGTCTCTTCAAGTGCTCCAGTCGCTTGAATTGTTTGTCACATTCAGGACATGGGAACGGCTTAGGTTCATCGTCATTGTCTCCAAAAGCGATTGGGCGAGACAAAGTAGCATTTTCGCTCGTCTTTGTTTCCTGTAAGTTCCCATCACCATTAGGAATGCTACCAGAGGATTCCGATTCACCGGACAATGTTGGAAACTGAGTAGAGGACTCTAAAACTTGCTGTTGGTCCAATGTACCAGACATCGAAGAAGGCAGAATATCCGCAGCTGTAAATGCTTCGGGAATAGAAGTAGTGACTGACTTTCTCCGTTTGCGCTTCGGCATGACACGAGAAGGACTTGGATCCGCTTTGGGTAGCACTTGGATGGAGTTACGACGTTTCCATAAGGGTTTAGACACACCTGTAGGGTTACGTAAGAGTTGGCTCACAGGTACATCCAGGATGACATTGTCTGTGTTGTTGAGCCAATAGGTGATTGCGCTCACACACTCATCATTCATAACATATGAGCTTGTAGGGTTAAGAGAGGCATTTGATGTTGTCAGATCCATTGGATTCATGTTCTGAGACAGAAAGTCCAGTGAGAACTGGCCGACACCTGCATCTGCGGAAGACAATCCCGATGACGATAGTTCACTTAGCTCAGGAATTTCACGTGAGAAAAAAGTAGAAAGTGACGGAGACAGTACCAGCAGCGGCAAAACATAATTAGAAACTGCCTGGGTTGTCAAAGGAGCGTCCAGCGCAGCTTGACCAGAAGAGGACGTCAAGTTTCCTAAAAGTTGACGAGGATTAATTGTGCGTTCCTCAGAAGGAGATTCTATCAAATTCAGGTAGATTTCCGGCAGAGGCAGCTTGTTTGTTTGCAAAGACATCCGGTTAAGTTGCTCCACCGCCAGCGAAAAGCGTCTACGATGGCTGTAATGGGTGTTTAGAGTAGGGGAGTCGAACTTGAGTGGCATAGCCATCGGCATCTTCGGAGTGGTAGCCAGCTGTTGGATTGGCGCAAATGGCATGGTAGCAAGCAGCAGAGTCAGCAGTAGCGCTTCCGGATCATTATGCACCAGGTATGGGTCAGAACTGGTAGTGTAGAAGGAAGAGTTGTAGTTAAAGAAAATCTCATCATTTAAATCCATTCCATCGGAGTTGATAGTAGCAAGAGATGCTGGAGGAGGGATCCATTCCAGTGAGCCTGTAGTTTTCTGGGTTGGTTGGCCCATGTCAACCATTGATGGTTCCAAGCCCATGGGCATTGGGTTGGACATTATGAAAGATAGGGGAGATTGGAGCGATAAGGTGCGATAAAGGCGCTTCAGGTGAGCAATTTCGGATTCTAGCTGCAACTAGAAAGTGTAGTAGTTTGATTTGACAACAGGCAGTAATAGAAACCAACTATAAGAATGCGTAGGGCCGAAAATGTTGGTGTGGCAATAATGAATTGTGAAGCAAGAAAAAAATAACATTGGCTAATGGAAAGCGCACATGCACATGCAGGACACCACTTGAGTGCTGATAAAGTAAGTTGGAGGAAAAATTAATCTACCGAAGTGCGGAGAGATAAGCGGCGTAATTATACATGACGCCGGTACGAATACTTCAATTGGACCGGTTTATGGAAATTTCCGAAAGGATGACATTTCTTTGGTCTGAGCGATTCAGACATTTACAATTCAGGGCAAGACATTTGGTGTGCATTCCACAACGTTGAGGCTACACCTATCGATAGCTTGTGGGGTGGTGTGGTGCGCATGAGGTGATATGTCATCTGCAGGACACGTGATTATTGCGACCATCGGAATAAACGTTAGTTCACTTAAAACTTGCTTAGAGGTCACTGAAATGCTGGGCTTAGAATACAGAAGACATGGAAAGCAGATACTGATTCTTCAGATTCTGGTAGAATTCTACAGAAGTTTTTTCAACTTTTTTTTTTAAAATTTTATTTTTTCCTGTTTTTTGGATCCCTGTTCGTTTCTTTTAACGAGCTCTTCCGTTTCTATATGTTCTTGGTATTCATCCAACTGGGGTTCTGGAACCAGCCTTGGCCAGTTCAAGTATATTCCTCACAGTAACCGGTAAGCGGCTTATAGACAGGAAATGCACTCATCCCTAAGCTGAGCTGCACCAAAGATCTCCCTGTGCGAGAGCTGCTGGTCGGCATAAGGCGCTGACAAACGCTTCAACTAACTAAGCGCATCAGATAAGAAAAAAAAAAAAAGCCCACAGAAAATATGGAAATAGTATTCTTTTTCCAAGCAACGTGGGTAAATTTAGTAAAATCTGTTCCAAACCGTACGATAGCTAAGCATCCAATAGCTTCTAGTTTTGTAAGAAAGTAAAGCTGACTGAGTAAATAAGAAATCAGTATTCCACTCTTGGATCTTTAGATGCTGAATTATCAGCCTGAAATTGCGGGATAACGTACAACCATACTAGTGAGCATCTTCACATGACAACTCCTTTTAGTTACTACTCCTTTTCTTTCAATGATTACTAATTTTTCTTGTTTTTTCGTTCTTTTCATTATTTTTATTTTTTAATCCAAGTGCACATATCTTCATTGATGCAGTGGAAGCGGCGATAAGACACCCTGCGCCTGCTAATACCACATGGGCGTAATTAAAGTAGACGCTATCACATGGAATGCATTATCGAGCAGAACTGTACTGTCCTGCGTAATCGGAAGTTTCTCTTGAATCTTTCGATGCAAAATGAGTTTTCTTTAAGTAAGTTATTACTGTATATTTTCGTTATCATTAATTGTAGTCTCGTCACCAACACTTCTGGCAGCTTCGGTTTTCAGTACACATAATGCCATACAATAAATAAACTATTGACCTAGTATTACTTTTGCTCCTCAATAGATACCGCGCCTGTATCTGGATGATCGTATTCGGCGTTGATGTTCTCATCAGCCGAAGTGCTACTTTGGTCAGTATTCTTTTCATCAGGTCCAGTTTCAATGTCTGATTTTGGATTTTCACCGGCAACCCACTTCTTCATAAAATGCACCAACACCTGCGCCGTCATCACCTGCTCAGCTTGATACAACACCAAAGGCACAAGCAAGACTCCCAACTTTGGATTATTTGAGCCATATTGGGAAGAAACAAGAGAGACACCAAGTGCTGCCGTTTTAGCCGGTCCACACAACATGATACTGACAGTGTCACGTCTGTTGTAGTAGAACGGACGGAATATCTTGTAGCTCCAAGTATAGAGTTTAGAGGACTCCGCAGTAGGTTCAGTATGGAAAAAAAGAAGAATGAATGCTGGACGGGCATAGAAGTACACCATGACAGTGAAGAACAAGTAAATTCCAATGTTAAAGAACACTAGGAAAATAATAGATGCATGACTCACAGATGTAAACGCACCTTGTGCAAAGGCAGTAGAAAATGATTGAAACATAATCAAAAGCAACATGAATGATCCAACTTTATTAAGGCGGAAAGTTGTCAATGTCCATTTCACTTGCTTTGGGAACACATTCTGCAACACTTGACCAACGAAAAGCGGCACAAACACGGAAAGACCAATCTGTTTCATCACCTCTCTGTAAAGGTCCAGCACCGTAGTATCAGCAACTTGATGAACGGGATTACCAAAGTCCCAAGTGCCAGTCATGTACATTTGAACCAAGGCTGGGGTGATAAATGCACCCAACACGTTTCCGATGAAAACCTCACAAATGGTCAAGATATGATTTCCGTTGGCGGCCTTTGTCATGACCACATTTGAAGAGACAGTTGTTGGACATGAGTGTGTGACAATGAGCCCAACTAAAAGCCACGAATCGATCTCTCCATTATGCGCAGCCTTGATTCCCGAAGCGATTCCATAGATCATGGCAGACGTAATCAAGAAAGAACATGAAAGAACAGTGACGTGTGCCCGCCAATGAGCCACGTTGGCTAAAAGTTCTTTAGTTGACATGGACATACCCGAAATCAAAAAGATAACTGCCACTGCACCATAGCCAATAGAATACTCTGCCCTAACTGTACCGCCTTGTTTGGCAAACTCCGGGTACAGATGAGCCAAAGCAACAAATACACCCAAGAGGACGAAGAACCACTGCGCTAGAAGAAAATCAAACACAGCTTTAGCCACCTTATATGGCCGAGAATCTTTGAACGCCATGTTTGCGTGGTGGAGGAAGTTGAGAAAGAAAAATAGGCTATATCTCACAGCCCTCACACTTACTATATACCCGCGAAGATGACATTTCAGGTGCCGTGGGGATAAGCTCGATGCACATGACTCCTGACTTACAAACGATTCAAACGTAATCTATTGTTTTCTTCTATGATCCAGGGATATGTGCTACAAATTTTCTGGAAAATTCAGAATAAGATTTTCTTGTATTGTGAAGCATGATCCTCTCTTGTTTTGTGAGTCAGTTATTTCTGTGTGCATTACTTCTGGTTTTTTTTTTTTTTTTTTTTTTTTTTTTTTTTTTTTTTTTTTTTTTTTTTTTTTTTTTTTTTTTTTTTTTTTTTTTTTTTTTTTTCTATCGGATGCATGTCCGCATATGGCTAATGAATTTGACGGGTTTTTGCGTTGTCAAGTTGTTCTTTTACTTTCAAATCGAAAAAGAAAAAAAAAAATAAAACATTCACACCTAATCAGAAATGACCACTTTCCTCCTGGTTATGTGTCTCTTGATCTATTACTCTTGTTTTCATGGAAATTGCTTGGCCACTAAGAGCCACGATAACGACAAGCGCATGCAATGACGTATTATCAGTTGTTGAGCACATATCCAGTGCGGCTTAGTCAACTGTGGCATTTGTTTTGTCCTTTGCAACCACTAACCATATGGATTGTCCCAGAAAACACATTAACTGAAGATAACAACCTGGAATTCTTGGCAGCGAAACTACAACGGTCTATTGTTTTTGCAGCCCTATTGATAGGCCGTGCAACATAGAAGTAACGTAATCAGACTTACTTATCGCACTGTACCGCCACCTCGTACCGAGTGCTTCAATTCGCTAGGTCACATGATCATTTTGTCACAAAAAATGAAATTTCTATTTTTTTTTATCTTTTGCCTATCATCGTCGTCTGAGCCTCCAATACATATCATGATACATTTGCCTAGCCAATAGGATCGCAAAGCGCTTGTCCTCAAAGACCAATAGCTCAGTTAAGTTCAATTCAGTCCTAAATAGTCTAAAATGGGAGGTACAGGTGTCGCAAGGTCTAGTTTTCCCCAATTTAGGCAAGATGTAAACAAAGGGTGTGAACCCCAGCAAATAGCTTCTTCTTCCTCTTCCACCATAACACCTAGCATGGCTCAGACAGCGTTTGTTAATCAATTCTGGGGAGATGCAGACGCCGGTTTTGCGGTGATCCTGCGGCGTATCCGAAGTTCGGAGGCCACGCTTTCTGAGCTCCTCAATTTTTACAAAGAACGCATTGCCATCGAGAAGGAATACACCAAAAAGATGGAAAAAATAGCTAGCAAAACGCTTGGTTCTAGAGAGACAGGATCCTTACGAGTGGCTCTTGAAAAACTTCAAAATGAAAGCATCCATCTGGTAGAAGAGAGTCGCACATTTCTAGCGAACATCAACCATCACAACTATGAAAAGCTAAATGCCTTCCATACCATGTACGTTAAAAACACCACCAAGCTTGAGAATCATATGCAACGAATTTTGAGTCGGAAACGTGAAGGTTGGACTCGGCTAGAAGCAGCAAAAGAAAAGTATCGTAGCGAATGCCTGCAAGTAAAGTCTTTGACATTATTGTGTCAAACCACTTGGGGCCGTGAGCTGGAGAAGAACAATGCTAAACTTCAACGTGTGCAGCAAGGCTTGGAGTCTGTCCGTGCAAATTACCAGGAAGCACTACGTCAATATGCTGCTATTAATGAATCTTGGATTCGTGACTGGGCTGCAGCGCTTCTGAGTCTTTACCAATTGGAGATAGAAAGGATCCAAATGTGTAAACTCAATTGTTTCAGCTTTTGTAACAATATTGCTTCATTATGTGTTGCATGGGACCAGGCAGCCGATGTGGCTCGTTCAACGATTGCACAAGTGGCTGCTCCTGGCGATATTGCTGCTTTCGCAGATGCCTACGCTACAGGTAACCAAATACAACAAGCACCTGTGTTTGTGGACTTTCTTGAAGGTCTTGATGAGGCCCCTGTGCGCTATACTGTCGCTAATTTTGACGACCCGGACTTTTCACTGGTACTAACACGGTCCTTCTCTGTACAATCAGGAAGTCCGATCCGCCAACTTACACAAATTGCTACATGTGATCCGCGTGAAATCCAACCTGGATATGGAGTGCAAATCTCCGACACAAGCATTTCTAACGGCGATCGCCGGAACATCCATTCTTCTCCAATTGAGAGAAAAGACCCTGTGGCTGTGGCCACCACCGAGAAGCAATTGCCACCACTCCGGACAACTCTTGAAGCTTTGGAAACCAACCTTCATGTTCCTAATCAGGCGCCACGCAAGCTGCCATCGCATAGTACATTTGCATCTGATACAGAGGTATTTGATAAACCCAACACGGGATCAGATTACTCTAATCCTACCACATATACTAGTCACAATTGGGCTTCCCCGCGTAAGCGCGCCAGCCGAGATGTACAAGAACAGTTAAACAGACGCCTGCAAGACCTATCATCGCTTATGCCACGAGTTGAAACTGAAACTCACCAAAAAGTTCCAATTGCTAAAGATTTTTCCATCGATTTCATCGCAAAAGCACTTGAAGATCTTGATGCTGGAGGAGACGGAGATGTCACCCAATTTCGTAAATCACTACGGGGAAAACTGCCTACCAAACCAGTGGATGATTTGGCTCAACTTTCGGACTATTCACGCCATCCCCCTTCAGACTTTGTTGATGATTCAGAGGAGGTAGCAACGCGATATGAATCAATTAATTTCAAGAGCCCTCATGAATATCGACATGGCAGACATACTTCGTCAACCGATATGGATCATTCTCCCGAGACTTCCCACATAAAAAGACTCAGCTTTCCTCACGAAAATCTGGGTCATACAGTGTTACGCAAGCGTGCCTCATTGCTGAAGTCTCCTACAAAGTCCTACACTAACCTTCATTCGTTAGTAGATTCATTAGCACCTGTGTCAAGAAAGCCATTTGTGACAAAAGCTCGGGCAAAATATCTGTACACATCACGTGAATCTGGAGAGCTTTCCTTCCGTAAAGGTTGGGAAATGTATGTACTTCACAAGCAAGAGGACAACTGGTATGTATGCGAATTGGCTGAAAATTGTGGGAGCGAACGAGGGTCAATTGGATTGGTACCATACAATTACGTGGTCGAAGGTGACAACTTATTTTAAAAAATTAAGATGTTACTACAACATGATTCCAAAAAAAAAGAAATATATTTCGAAAGGCTACTTTTCTGTATTATATTGGGTCGGAATGGACCGACCATACTTTTATGTGTGTACTTAATTATTGTGGAGAGGGCTTAATACTGTAGAGAATAAATGCGCGCGCTTGCGTAATTCACCTAGTCATTTTCTCATTCTGACACTCAGTTTTCTTTCATTTTCTTACTGAGACACAACCCAAACAAGCTTATCCTCCAATGGCAATCCCAGACATCACTGAACTTCCACAAATCATTATTGGAGGGGCGGTTTTCAATACTCAGTACTCGGACGATCCAACGAAACTCCCAGTTACTGACATTATCCGTACCGCCTTCTCAAAAGGCTTTAACGCCATTGACACTTCTCCTTACTACGGCAAGTCCGAGGAGTTGATTGGTGCAGCATTGGCAAATTTAAAAACTGAATTTCCTCGTGAATCTTACTTGATCTGTACAAAGGCAGGCCGGATCGGATTAGATGAGTTCAACTATGCCAGACCTGCTGTCCGTGATTCGGTTCTTCGTTCTTTAAAACGCCTTAATACATCCTACTTGGATTTGGTGTACATGCACGACATCGAGTTTGTCGAATTAAGTCAAACTTACGAGGCTCTTCGTGAGTTGGCCCAGTTAAAGAAGGAAGGATATGTAAAGAATATTGGTGTATCTGGTTACCCAGTCGAACTTTTGTTACAGGTTGCAATTGACTGCAATTCAAAATTTCTTAATGATATTGGACCTTTAGATGCCGTGATGTCATATTCCAACGGATGTATTCAAAACGAGCGTGTTCTTAACTTCTACGATCGTTTTATCACAGAAGGTGGTATTAAAAAGTTCATGAATGGCTCAATTTTAAGCATGTCATTACTTCGCTCAGGTGTAACTCATCTGTTTCATCCAGCACCCCAAGCTTTAAAAGATAGCGTGGATGACGTAGCTAAAAGGCTATTGAACGAGCATAATATTGAATTGGCAGATTTGGCTACACGGTTTGCTTTAAAGCGCTGGCTTTTCGAGACAATTCCTCAAGACGGGCCAAAACTCAAATGGAATAGAAAGACTTCTGTTGTAGTCGGCGTTTCTAATGTTGCCGAATTAGAAGCCGCGATTAACGCTTACAATCTGGTCAAGGATAACTTGCTTGAAGACGATGAAAAATACTTCAAATGGGTCCAAAAGGAACTTGGGTCCCATCTTAACGAAACTTGGCCAAGTGGAAAGTATTAGATTATATATGGGGTCACGTGTGCACCATATAACATACGCGACGGATGTATATTTTTTGGTGGCAAGTAAGTAAGCAACTACGCAACACCTAATCAATAGAAATGGCATACAAAAGGAACTTCACAAAACTGGAGAGTAGCACAGCATCAGAAAAACTATTATCAATTGACTTGGATAAAAAGAAGTCAGTGTCTGTGTCGCAATTCAACGGAATTCCCTTAGTTGATATTAGAGAGTTTTACATGGACGGCAACGAGAAAAAGCCCACAAAAAAGGGAATTCTGTTGACTGCAGAGACATGGCGTAAATTGCTTGAAGTGAAAGACGAAATTAATGCCTCTTTGGCTGAAATTGAGAACAAGAAAAGGAAACTCAATGCCCCCGATGAGGAAGTAGGATCGGAGACTAAAAGTAACGAGGATGAAAAGAATGAGAAAAATTCGAAATCAATAAAAGAAGAGGAAAGTCTGTGAGTTCATGCCATGATTCTTTGTTAACATGGAACGTATGATAAGTATTTGTTTTCAATTCTAGTTTGGGTGATCACTAACTATGGGGAAAGACTAGCGGAATTCCATATATAAGGTGCAGTCGCAGTTATTCCTAGTAGAAGTTTCCATGTCAGAAGAATAACACAAATTTTACGTAAACAATAAAATGAAGGAAATGTTCATATAAAAGAGCATGGATGCTTCAACAAAAACCTCCCTAAGGCAAAAGAAATAATGACAAATTAAAAAAGTGCTATACACCTGTTTATCAAAGCGGTGCTGATAGTTCAATGTAAGTCACATGACATGGATCCAAATAAAGCGACACGCAAATTATAGCTTCTGATAACGTTTGCTGACACTAATTTTTCTCACAAAAATCCCATTACTTCTTAACTCAGACTACCTGGTTAATATTTGCGTTTAATTCCCGTTATATTTGCCGGCTGAGATCTTTTTCAGGTAATAAATCCACAGTAATTGTTAGCTGAGATCGTCACAATCTGATAATGCCTAAAAACAGAAGCAAGAACAAGAAGAAGGGTAGAAAGCATATCCGCCCACTCCCACAACCACCAAGTGAAACAACAGGTGCATTCAATGACGACTATTTCGAAGGAGTACAGCAACAGCCTCAGAGATCTTCCTTTATCGATCACAGAAGTGACGATTTGGTTCATTTGAGCAGTTCGCCGGCGAGAACCAGAATACGTTCAGAGATATCAAAAAGAAGTCGAGACAGCGACGGCTTACCTCTCACGGACAGAAATCTTCAAACTCTACTAGAACAAAGTAATCCTCGTGTTACAAACTCTCAATTTGGTGCAGTAGCACTAGATATGGATCAATACGCTCGTGAGCAGCATCGATTGAGAAGTTCATATGATGGTACCGATGATGACAACCACTCTGACTACAGCAATAGGACACAAGGTCTGCTTGAATTTGGGGAACTGAACCCGTCACTGGACCATCTGAGTGATCTGACTTCCTTAGATGATGTTTGTTTCCCAGATTACTATGAGGGGATCATCGATGCCAGTCGTCCCGCACGTAAATGGCCAGACCTCTCGGTATTAGAAGAATATATCCAAGAAGAGCTTGAAGAGTTGCGTGAGGAGCGCTTAGAGGCACTCTCTAATGAGCAGGTGAATTTTCAAACTCCGGTTGCACGCCGTGTGTCTTCCATTAAACCATATAACGATGATGTTCTGCCTACTAATGAAAATGTTCCTCTTTTGAGCCTGGTGCAAGTGAATGAGGTACATCTGCCAGGGGCGCAATCCCTTCGGGTGCGCCCACGGCCAATTCAGCCATGGGAGAAGAGTAACGAGCCTATTCTGCCTATATTGCAAACAAATCGAAAACAAAACTCTGCTTTTCGGTTCACTTATTTCAGAGAAGACATGGAGGGTACTATACACTCGCCTACACTCTCAGGTTTGGTTTCTCGTGATAACGAAAAGATGGCAGACACCGAATTGAATTTGCATGAATCATTAAGCAAGTTATTCAATCCAAATCACTCTACTCGGGAATCCTTGCTGACAAAGGAAACAACTCCGGCACCTGATCAATCTAAAACTAGTGATCAATCTACAACCGCACCAATTCCAACTATGCCAGGAAATGGATCTACATATGTACTGACGCCTCGTCTCGGGCAACCAAAAGTTGCAGGTACATCTGCACCTACGCCATTATCTTCAATTACAGGTCAAAATTCGGGTTCTCAAGTTCAACCGCATATCGATGAACATCCATTCTGGTTAGACGTGTTAAACCCACTGGAAGAAGAAATGAAAGTCCTTTCAAAAACATTTGGTCTCCATCCATTAACGACGGAAGATATCTTTTTAGGAGAGACAAGAGAAAAGGTCGAATTGTTCCGTCAGTATTACTTTATTTGTTTCACATCTTTCGACATTGTCTACGAGCGGCGCAAGCAAAGGGCAAAGGAAAACGAAAAGAAACATAACAAATTACAGGAATATTCATGGCCCAAAAATGATGGCGGAGACAATTCTGGCGGCATCTTAAGACGAGTTTCAAAAGTATTAGGGCTCACCAACAAAGACAACTCTGTTCAGAACCCTTCCAAAAAAACCGTGAGCCTGTCTTCAATTTCAATGAACAAGAAAGTCCGTAGTGGTGAGTTATGTCCATTGAATATGTACATGATCATTTTTAAGCATGGTGTGCTTACTTTCCATTTTAGCCCCACACCTCATCCAATCAATGTTAGAAGGAGAGCCAGAATGCTTAAGGACCATTTGACTGTTTCTACAGATTGGATATGTTACGCACTCATTGATGATATCACTGACTCATTTGCACCGATGATTGATAGTATCGAGGCTGAAGTGTACCTTATTGAAGATGAAATTATGAAGATGCATTCTGGAGATTCAGACGATTCAGACGATTCAGACGATGAATCAGATGATGACTATTCAGACGATGAATTTGATTCTCTTAAAAGACCTAGGACGAAACGTATGGGCACTGATGTTTTCTACCGTCGGCAAAGATCGAAATCAGTTGTTGATGCCCCTAAAATGCGGCCACATTTACGAGAGCGCTATGGTAGAAACTCTAGTGGAGATGAAAATTCGTTGTTTCAATCAAGAAGCAGTGGAAAATCATCTATTAGTTCCACAACCAATTCCACACTGTCTAAAATCGTTGCATGGAAAAGAAAGGGAGATATGTTGCGGAGAATAGGAGAATGCAGAAAACGTGTCATGTCCGTCATGAGACTTTTGGGGTCGAAAGCAGATGTGATTAGAGGTTTTAGTAAGAGATTCAATGAAACTGAGACTCTAAATTTCCATGAATTAAGGTCGCATAATGCACGGCTCGCACTGAGACAAGAGATTTTGATGTACCTTGGCGATATACAAGACCATATTGTCACCATGGTACAATCACTAAATCATTATGAAAAGTTACTTGCACGGTCACATTCCAACTATTTGGCGCAAATCAATATTGACATGACAAAAGTCAACAATGATACCAATGATGTGCTTGGAAAGATTACCATTTTAGGTACGATCGTTCTTCCCATTAACGTGGTCACGGGACTCTGGGGAATGAACTGTATCGTTCCTGGTCAGGACCACGAAGGACTTGTTTGGTTCTGGGGTATTGTTGTGGGGATTTCTCTTTTTAGTATTGCCTCGTACTTTTACGCCAGACGTGTCACGGGATTGTGATGTGTTACTGACAGGGATCTGGTATTCCGAAGGCTAATTATTCCTAATTCATATTTAGACTTTTACCCCTAGAAAGTGCTTGCATGTCTGCGTAGACGCGCCGTACCAGATTCTTTTATGCACGTAGCGCGAAGTTCGTTTACCACGCACGACCAAAAAAATGGCGTGGCGAACTTGACAGCGCCGCCAACTCTACTTCCATAACATCAATCATGAGTCTTCAAATGTCCCTAATTTTCGCGGCTCTCATTGCCCAGATGAGTCTCTTGCTCTTGGTTATTTTACCACTTCCTCATGTTGTCCGAATCCGGGTTTTAGAACTTTACAATTTGGCAAAACAAAACCCAAACGCTCGGGTGGGCGTTTACTTCTCTACAGTATTGTTGGGTCTTCAATTTTTTGACTGCGTCAAGAAGTTGCAAAAGTACACGAGTTTGCAAACGCCATATTATGCACAATTCAGTTCTGCCCAGGCCGGCCAGCTACTGAATGACCAACTTGCATCTAAGTTTTACGCCCAGCGGAACCTCTATTTGACGGGCGCGGTTCTCTACTTGGAGATGGCAATCCACACTTCGTTTGCCATATTAGCAAAGTTGGTTAAGAAAGAAAACGAATACAGAGAGTTGACCAAGCGGGGGTCACAACCAAGTGGCACGTCTGAAGAGATTGTCAAGTATAGGCAATTGATTCAACAACAAGACAAGGATATCGAGGCTATGAAGAAGCAGTTGAATGGGCTCCAAAGTGCATATGATACGTTAAGTCCACCGGAGCCGAGGACCAAGGATGATTAGTAGTGATAAATGAAAATAATAAAACAAGGCTGACAAGACAATCAGAGACAATAAGATAAACGTGGGTAGTAATAACAGCTATTGTGAAATATAGCCGATGATAAATGTCGCAAAGAACACAAAGAATTGTGAAGCATGGACGTTTAAATTGCTATTCACAATACTGGCCGGATATAGACGCTGACAATTGACCTTGTTCTTTATTTTTTTTTTCTTTTCTCTCCAGTGTTGTTGCTTACTCTGCTTGCTCTGGTACCCTCGTCCCATTTTAGCAATAAAGTTTCTGTCTGTCCTGTTGCTAACCACCTGCCGAGCAATGCGTTATGCATGTTATATACAAGCGATACGTATGTTACTATTGCTTATCTACCAGGGTCTTGTTATTCAATTTTCATTCCATCGAGGAGCAATTTGCTGTTTTATTAATCGGCGGGATCAACTCTCACTCTCAATATAGATGCTGGAATTACGATATCTGACTCGAATTTTTGCGCGGAAGGTCTTGTCCATGAGAACTTGGGTGGCCATCACCATCATTGCCATTTGCACCCTATTTTCCTTCTACTCTCATTCATCCAAAGTGATCCTATGGCAACCTACAATCTTGCCACTTGAGACATTTTTTGACGGGATTGAAAAGTATGCTGTTTCTGGGTTTTCGTTGAAGGGCAATTTCAAAACCTCGGAAGTGAATTCGGTCAGCAGCACCGATGATAATTTCCTCTTTTCAAAGGAATACTTAGAAAACATCCTCAACTTGCTGGGCTCACAAGCCAGTACTCTTCAACGAGCACATCATCGATACATTCATGAACACATTCTGTACTTGATGGATAGAATGAAAGTTGTAACATTTGGAAATCTTCTACCGGAGAATCCCCAGTGGAAGGATTACCAGGGATCAGCAGGATACGTTATTATTGGTGGAGGCAAATATTCGTGGCTTTCCTATCTTGTGGTGAAACAGATTAGAGCTACAGGGGCAACTTTGCCCATTGAAGTTTTTATCCCATCTCGAAAAGAATTTGAAGAAAAGTATTGTCAAGACATTTTGCCAGCCTATAATGCCAGATGTAACGTATTGGATGAATCCGTGATGAAAGCAGTGTCCAAGAAATTTTCTGTCGGGGGGTTTCAATACAAGATGCTTGCATTATTGTCTTCCAAATTTGAGAACGTCATGTATCTAGACTCTGATCTTTTCCCGACTAAGAACCCGGAGTACATCTTCGCTTCTGATTTGTACAAGAAAAAGGGTCTTCTAATATGGCCGGACTATTGGGCTCGTACCACCAACCCTAGATTCTACGAAATTGTCGGGCATCCCGTTAATGAGAAAAAGGTGAGATACTCCAATTATGACAAAAAGCAAGCAAGAGACAAAAATGAAGAGCTCAAGCCATTGCTGGCATACAACTTCAAAAACTCACATTTCCATGACTTTGAGAATGCATTACCTAATCCGACATCAGAAGCAGGAATATTGGTTGTGAATAAAACAAGTCATGTGCGAACGTTGCTCCTAGCCCTTTATTACAATTTGCTTGGCCCTGATTATTACTATCCGTTGTTGACTCAAGGAGGTGCTGGAGAGGGAGATAAGGAGACATTTATTGCCGCAGCAACCGTAATGGGCGAGCCCTACCACCAAACGGCCAAACAATTCAAGTGGGTAGGGTATCACAGTCAGGATGAGAAAAAATTCGTTTCCAAGGCTCTAGGACACTACGACCCATTAGATTTAGATCCAAATTCCGACAACGCTCAGATCATGTTTATGCATTGCTCATATCCAAAATACTATACGGATTGGTTTTACAACAACCATGATCTCATATACAAGGATGACACGACACACGTGCGTATGTATGAGACTGTATATGACAATGTTGGATACGATGTTGATCTAAGGTTTCTACAATTTTTTGTACAAGGAGTGTGCAAAGATTATGTTCCTGATGAAACAGGGTCGGTTTACACAGACACATGGGCGGGCAACTTCTTGAAGTACATCAAAGACGACGAGGTGACAAATAGAAAGAGGTGTGAGGATGTGTACCTCCCGCACTTGAAATGGTTGAAGGAAACCACTAATTACAAGGACACTCTTTCCTTTTAATTTGTTATTGTCTTGCTTAATTTGGGGTTGTACTTTTTTCATTGTGTTACCTTTCAATTTGGCACTTACTCCTTTAATTTGGTACTTATAGAAGCACGTTGCCCTTGGCAACAATGGCAAACAATTTCATAGACTACGATTATGATGAATCTTTGATTAGGCAACGAACTAGCATCGCATGATTTTCGCTCTTCACACACATTAACGCTTCTGTTGTAGGAGACAATACAGTTTCGGCTTTTGATGTGATTAGGTACATCGTCATTTAATTGACAAGCAGTTGACACACAAATGAAAAATCTATGACATCCACACCGATGGTTCGTTTCGCGGCGTGAGCCACAGTCTTATCGCCCCGGAATAAACCAAGTCCGCGAAACCGCACTTATTTATCTCCGTACTACTTATTGTCCACACTAATTATTCCCCAGACAATGTCAGCTCTTAAGGCCCCACTCAGTAAGAACTTGAAAGTGGCACTAATTCAACTCAAGGCGGGCGCCGACAAGGCCGCCAACTTGGCCAAAGTCAAATCTTACATTGACCGTGCCGTCGCAGAGTCTCCTCTCGGAAAGATCGATCTTGTGATGTTGCCTGAATGTTTCAATGCCCCGTATGCGGTGGACAAATTCCGCGAGTATGCGGAGCTCATCCCCAATGGCGAATCAACAAGCGCATTAGCTGATTTGGCAAAGACTCATGGCGTATTTATTGTGGGAGGTTCTATTCCAGAGAGGGACCCATCCGACGATAATATTTACAACACTTCATTAACGTTTTCACCTACAGGAGAGATTATTGCGAAGCATAGAAAAGCGCATTTGTTTGACATAGATATCCCTAATGGGATCACCTTCAAAGAGCTGATAACTCTTAGCGCCGGCGATAAGGCAACTGTATTCAAATTGGGCGATTTTGGTTCTGTTGGGTTAGGAATCTGTTATGATATTCGATTCCCAGAGCTTGCCATGGCAGCGCTGCGTCCGCCATTTAATGCTTTTGCAATGTTTTACCCGGGTGCTTTCAATACAACTACAGGGCCTTTGCATTGGCATCTTCTCGCACGTGCCAGGTCGGTGGACAATGAAATCTTTACCGTCTTGTGTAGTCCTGCCCGTGACGTTGGTGGTTCTGGTTATCAAGCTTATGGACACTCGTTAGTGGTGGACCCTCAAGGTAAGATTTTGGCCGAGGCAGGCGAAGGAGAGGAGATTCTTTATGCCGAACTTGACCATTCGTTGTTGCCTGCCACCAGGACGGCAATCCCTATTCATTACCAGCGCCGGTATGACATCTATGATGACGTCTCTGCTACTATTCGCACTTCGTAATATGTATATTGTTGGCAGTAGTATTAAGACAAAGTGAAGACAATATATTGAATATGTTGATAAATGTAAAGATTCTTATGCTGATTATGCTGTCGTAATGATAGTACCATCAATATGTGTTCTTGCCTGCGGTATTAGTCGTCTTCCTTTCGAGCGACAAACTCCAGCAATACATCTATAAACTCCTGTGGCTTTTCACTAATGACCCAGTGACCGGCCTTGATGTCTCTGACCTCGAAATCAGGAAAGTATTGTCCTATATCAGCAAGAACTTCGTCAGGAACATACAGAGATTCTGTTCCGCGTACAAATAACGCTGGACCTCGAGACCACCGCGAGAACCTTGGGTCAAAAGGCCATGCAGCGATATTTCCTGCCGTGATGGCTTTTCCAATGACGTCCAATGGGACTTTTGAGGTACAAGGCTCATCTTTTTTTCCCCGATTGACGTTTGTAAGAAGAAACTGCCGCACCTCTTTGGAAGGCTCGACTTTGGCCAACTCTGCATCAACATCCTTGATGTTTGTGTATTTCTGAGCCTCCAATGCATAGCGAAGTTGGCGAATGTATTTTCCGAATGGGCCACCGGATGGCGAAATACAGACAGGCGCATTATCGACGCTTACGATCATTCCGGGGAGCTCAGGACGACGTAATGCCACCGCCATAGCCGTCTTCGCTCCCATAGAATGTCCGATCAAAATTGGCTTGCGTGCAAAGTTGTGCAGTTCAATGAATTTCTCAACATCGGCTGCCAACAGCGGGTAGTCAAGCCGTGGAACGTGGGGAGACGCCCCAAAGTTTCTCAAGTCCAAACAGTACACATCACGAGCCATGGATTCCGCTAACAGCTTAGCCACTGTACGATTGTTTGATTTAGATCCAAAGAGACCGTGGAGGAAGATCATCGGAGACTTCTCAACTTTGGGTGGTTTCGTGGGCAGATGCTTATCAAAACTGAGATCCACCGCTTGGATGGCCGGCGATAACGCATCACCCAAATACAGACCTGTTGCCGATGAAAGATGACGTTTAAAGAGTGTGGAGATGATTGGCATTGTAGAATTGGCTATGTACGTTTAAGTTCGAAATGCGCCTGGAAGAAGTTCCGCGCGTGGGTTTGGTGAATTACTCAAAGCTCCCTGGGAAAGCAAAATTTTTAAACGAAATGTAGCATAAAATCACATACGAGTAGCGGTTTCTTTAGGTAATTTTTGTTTATTGTATTTCGTTTTTTTTTTTTCTTTTCTTGTTTTCCTTCTCATTTCCCGTTGGAGAAACTTCACCTGGTAGGCTCAATGTGAGAAAATCGGAGGTACAGAGCTGACAGTTAAATTAATTTTCGAAGCAAAAAAAAAAAAAAAAAAAAAAAAAAAAAAAAAAAAACTACGCCAACTTTCACTACCGTCATAGCACACTAGTCTGTTCAAGTAAATTTATTCTGTATGCTAATTGTCTAAGCTGTCTCTTCCTTCGACGCAGACTCCTCATTAATGACGCTCCATCCCATTCGCAGGTTTAATCTCTCATAGCGAGCACGGTCACGGTCACTAACACTGGGCGTTATACTGCCCAAAGCACCAAGAAAATCTTCATGGGTGACTTCAATCAAATTGTCTTCGGCACTGTCGACGTAGTAGCCAGACTCGTCCAATTCTTGGATTTTCTGCCCGCTGAAGAATTTCTTCTTCAATGCGAATACACCTGCTTCACGAACCAACAGCGATAGATCTGCACCCGAGAAGTTGCGACACTTCGAATGACTAGCAATGGCTTTCAAGTCGACATCCTGTGCCAAGGGTGTTTTGTTTGCCTTGGTGAGTGTATGAAGAATCTCCAATCTTTCTTCTGTAGTCGGTAATTCAATATAAAGCGTCTTATCCAAACGACCAGGTCTCAACATTGCCGGATCGATCATGTCTGGTCTATTAGTAGCACCGACGACAAAAATACCTTGACGGTCATTAAGGCCATCTAATTCTGTCAATAATGTGTTCACCACACGAGCACTCAGCTCAGACAACGAGGAGGTTCTTCTTGGAACAAGAGCATCTAATTCATCGAAAAAGATTATGCAAGGAGAGGAAGCTCGTGCCCTTTGAAAAACTTGTCTAACAGCCTTTTCTGACTCTCCGACATACTTATTGAGCAATTCTGGGCCCTTCACAGAGATGAAGTTGGCACGGGATTCATTTGCAACTGCCTTCGCAAGCAACGTCTTACCACATCCTGGTGGGCCCCACATAAGAACTCCAGCTGGGGCACTAATACCAACTTTCTGATACAACTCCGGTTTTCTAATTGGCTGGACAATACACATGTGCAATTCCATCCGGATTTTACTCAACGCTCCAACATTCTTCCATGTCACGTCTGGAACAGTAGCAAACCCTTCACGCTTAGCAGTAGGTTGAATAGTTGGTACCGCTGTTTTGAAATCTTCATACGTTATACGAAGAGGTGCCAATTGTTCTTCTGTAAGAGGAGAAGGATGCTTACTAAGGAACTTCTGAATTGTTGACAATTTCTCTGCCTCAGACTTGCTAGCAAATTTTTTATTTGCTTCTTCATTAGGCACCACAGCACCATCAATGTCCATTTCGTCAGCCTTTGCAATAATTTCTTCTTCGATCTCACTTAAGCTCTCGAAAATTCTCTTGATGGCAGCTATACCAGCTGCTGTCACCAAACTCTTCAAATCAGCACCAACAAAACCTGGAGTCATTTTTGCCAATTCACGATAATTAAACTTGTCGTCATCTTCAAGGCGCAAACTAGATGACATCGTCTTTAGAATAGCACACCGTTGGTCTTCATTGGGAACATTAAGACAAATTTCACGATCAAAACGGCCGGCACGACGTAGAGCAGAATCCAAGGAGTCAGGACGGTTGGTAGCTCCAAGTACAATGACTGGCTTCCCGTCGGTGTTTTCCAATGTTAGTTCATCCATTAAAGTAAGAAGTTGGGCCACAATTCTCCGTTCCATCTCTCTCTGTGCACCTCCATCACGTTTAGGAGTAATGGCATCAATCTCATCCATGAAAATTATACATGGAGCAAGAGATCGTGCTTCCTCGAAAATCTCTCGGAGTTTCTTTTCTGACTCGCCAGACATTCCAGAAACAACAGAAGGTGCTGAAATATTTATAAACGGCACCTGCAACTCACCTGCTAATGCATTTGCAATTGTCGTCTTACCACATCCAGGTGGCCCATAGAGAAGAACACCTCTAGGTGGCTCCACACCTGTTGTTTGATAGATCTCTGGGTGGAGAATGGGTAAACCTACCAACTCCATAAGTTGGGTTGTGACAGATTGTAACCCTCCTAGTGATGATAATGTGATGGTTGGAGTAGTGTGCTCGATCTTAGGTTTTTTGTGCTTCGACTTGGCCTGATCTTTACCTCGTTTCTTAGACTTTTTGTCGTCCTTGTCCTCTTTCTCTTGCACTGCAGAAGTAGCACTCTTGTCCCATAACGAAACTAAAGATTTGTTCATAGAATTGGTATCTTTGACCAGCATCAAATTTTTGGCGTCAACTCCCTCAAAGTCACTGTCTGCCTCCTGGGCTTTCGCAAGATCGTATTCTTCTTTCATTTTAATAACTTCAGCAAGCTCCAGCTCCTCATCTTCCCGACAAAGTTTAAGAACCACATCAACAGACTTTTCTAAAATGGTACGCTTCAATCTCTTCATCAGTAAATCTTTCTTTTGGATGTAATCTAAAATGTCCACGACAGAAAGATCTTTGGCCAATGCCACATGAAGAAGCAGGTCCCGGTCTATTTCTGTGTTTTCATTTTTGCTCTCTTCAGTCCGCTCATGAAGGAGGTCGTGGATCAAATCATACACCTTTTGGTCGAGCGACTGCGTCACTGAACCGCCCTTGGCCATTGCTTGTAGAGGTTGGAATTGAGACTTCACAAAAAGTTGATGGAGATGGCATCGCGTCACGTGCGCGTCAAAGCATGTATGGTAGTTAGAGTGAAAGAAGTTGGCTTGCGTATTTGGCGCCTGTCGTACATACTACAGATTTAAGGTTTGAAATTTCAGAATCGTTTCGTGTGCACTTTGTGTGGTGGCATGAACTCTGTGTGAGCTTTCGTGTGAAGAGAAAGGCTTTTGGTGGAATGGCCAACGTCGATGAGATGCGACATAATGTAACTTGTACCATCTTCATCTTTGAGTGCAATAACAGAAGTTGGGCCAAAGAAAACAAAAAATAAAAATAGAACTATACAAGGTTCTGATAGCAGTTCGGCAACTTGCAGAACTGTATTGCCATAAGAATGACGGCGACCATTGCAAGCCAAATACCGTGATCAGTGCAGGAACGATAGCAATTAAAATGTGGAGGTGAGAATTGCTACCAGTGTATGATTTCCTTACGTGAACAGAAATAGCCAATGTATTTAGATTAGTGTCTCATTATACACCTCCTACACTCTATCAGTGTTTACCAGGGAAGATTGTTGGACGGGAATTGATCATATTTAACCGCCACAGTGCCCTCGGCGACTATTGCTACTCTTCCTCTGCATGCTCGGCGTCTAAATGGTGCAACCAGGGGCAGCCACCACGATTGCTAGGGCATGATCCTTGTCAGTATATATAAGAGGGGATTTACCCCTTAGCACAATTCTTTTTTCATTACACACAAATCCCAATAAACATGTCTGACGCAGGAAGAAAGCCATTTGCCGACAAGGTCTCTGAATCCCTCACTCCAGAGAGTGAGAAGTCCACCTTTGAGAAGGCCAAGGAGTCTGTTACTGACTCTGTTGACAAGTTCGCCGCCAACAACGTTCCAGAAAACCAAAAGTCTTTTGGTCAAACTGTCGCTGACAGGGCTGAAAAGGGCCATGACGATGCCAAGAAGGCTGCTGCTGAACACGAGGCAACTTTGGCTGAAACTGCCGAACAATACCTTGAAGCTGCAAAGGAGCAAGTTGCTCACGCTGCTGAATACATTTCTGGTGTAGTAACGGGCGCTGAGAAAGGTGCTGAGAAAGGTGCCGATGCAACCAAGAAGTAAATAATGTATAGTAACATTCTATTAGATCACCTTGAGTTGTAGATGACTTGATTGGGTTTTTCATTGGTTTCTGTAGGTACCGGGCAACATGGGTTCGCAATAAATATTGCGTTATTGTGCAATTGGGTGAAGCTTAGTCCAATGGTACTAAGTAGTGGGCGCCAGATGTGGCTCTATATTCATTTTGGCATATTTTTGAGTTGATTCTATGAAAAAATTAGGTAAGAAACATGTAAAACTATGAGAACCTACGGAATATTCATTTGGCATTATGCGCTTTACTCTTAGCCGTAAAATCCGGGGCACACACGTCATTGTTTTCTGTGGCCATACTTAACAAAAATCAAATGCAGCAGACTTAAGAAATACAAAACATGGCCTTATATTTTCTGGATCATTGTATCCTGATGATTTATTGTACTTGAAACCTGCATTTTACGTCACGTGACTACATTGGTTTCTTATGATAAGGCATTATAGGCTACATCTTGCTCATGAAACAATGTGTATATCACCTTCGAATTCAATTCCATTTCTGCTCTTGTTAAGTGCCATTTTACTGTTGGACAAAGTGACTTATACCTAGACCATTGATGTCCGACTACTATGTACTGCCGCACATTATATGAGCGATTGTCCCTAACCACCATCTCCATATGTGACTAGTATTATATGTATTACGAGATTATTAAGGTATTTCAAAGCGAGAACTTCGAATGACGAAAAATAATAAATATCCAAGTCTATCACGAAATCTTAAGTTGATATCCTGCATATAACCACAGTGTTATATCATCTGCATTTCAGCCTCAGCTCATCTCTCTACACTTACAGAATCCAATGTCCAAGAAGGATACTTTAAACGATTTACTTCCGGCCGGCGATGAATCTGAATCTGAGTACAGTGGCTCAGACAGACCTTCCAGAAAGCTCCAAGAGGATCTGGAAGATGACTTTCAATCTGATGAGGAAGAAGAGTCTGTGTACCATACGATCAAAAAGGTGAACACACACAGATTCGATGCACAAGAGGAAGAAGAATCAGATGACGAGAATGATGATACACTGAAACACGAAAATGCCAAAGAGTCTGAAGCTGAAAAGGTCGATGAGACGTCAGCCATGATGGCAGAACAAAGGAAAAGAACCACTAAGCTCAAAAAGTTAACGCCCGAGCAACTTGCAAAAGAACAAAAGAAAATCAAGAAGACAGGTGTGTGTTATTTATCCAGTGTTCCTCCTTATATGAAACCAACGAAATTACGTTCTGTTTTGTCTCGATTCGGGAAGTTGGACAGAATATTCTTGAAACCGGAGGATCATTCATCATACCAAAAGAGAGTCAAATACGGTGGAAATAAGAAAAAGAAGTTTACCGAAGGTTGGGTTGAATTTGTCAACAAGAAGGATGCTAAGCTTTGTGCCGAAACTTTGAATGGAAATATTCTTGGAGGAAAAAAATCTTCCTATTATCATGATGATGTCATCAACATTAAATACCTTTCTGGATTTAAGTGGTTCGACTTGACACAACAAATTGCGAAGGAAAATGAAATCAGACAATCCAAGTTGGCTTTGGAAGTTTCTCAACAAGCAAGACTTAATAAAACGTTTGTCAACAATGTGGAGAAATCCAAATATATCAACAAGAAACGAAAGTCTGCTGCACTTGATGGAGAAGAGGACAAGAAAGCACCAAACAGAAAGTTTGACCAACGTGATGTTACCAGCACTCGTGCATATGCCGATCTGTCCTTTAAGAAGGCTAAGAACACTGAAAATCTAGAAAGTGTCCTCTCTAAAGTCTTTTGATTATTCGCATTCCCAAATACAATATATTATACATAATGGACCAGGTTAAACCTCACCCTAGAGAAGAAAGATTAAAAGAGTAAAAAAAAAAAAAGTAAAAGAAGTGATCAGCAAAAGAATACACATTGATATTCCTAATAACATCAAGTGAAACCATGACTATGATCAACTAAGCTTCCCACAAAGATTAACTGAAATTCTTACTAAGAAAGTCAACTCTTTCTGCCAACTCTCGCTGGCTACAGCCAAGTTCTTGCATAACAAGCTTGTTGCTGATAATCACATTATTAGGAACAGACAGTTTGACCAACCGTAGAAGCTTTTTCCACTTGGAACTTGGCCAGGCGCTGTGAAGCCGTCGTCCTTTAGTAGCTGTCCGTTTTCTAAGTGCTTCACGGGCATACTTGCCTGAAAGTTTGTGGCTTTTTTGTGGTATATGGAGTTTTGTGGTTTTAACTGGACTTGATTCGGGTACATGTGAAGGTTTGCTCCTTGAAGTTGTCGACATAATGTCTGATGTCGACCGCTCCAATGGAGTAGGTGATAATGATTTCTGTTTGTCATCTAATGGAATTTCTGATGATACCCGCTCACCTATATCTTGAGCTCTGGGTGACGATAAGGGAAAAGCCGATTCTCGATTCCATGGAAGTTTTGTCTTAGGAAGAAACTCATCCAAACTGTGAAGTATTGCTCTTGCTTCATCTATTTCCTCATCGTCATTGAATCTGTCAAATAAGTCGTTTTGCTCTTGGTCCTTCAACTTCTCCATACTTGTATTGATTTGGTCAATTATTTCTTGTGTACTTTTGGACTTCGTTACGCCACTTTTCTCTACTTCTTCTGTCAATTCTCGAGCAACCGCTGTTTCCATACTAGTTGAAGTAGTTCGGATTTCTTTTCTAAGCGGTGATCTCCTTCTTGGGGTATGTTTGATACTCAGTAGACCGTCGTGTAATCTTCCAGGTGAGTCTGTTTTCCTAGTAGACTCTCGAACCTCATTGGCCGACACTGATGATTTTTTCTCTGGCAGTTCTCGGTCTGAAGAGTCAAACTCAATATCCAGAAGCCTTGAAGATTTCAATGGAGAGAACTTCAGAGCACGACTCAAGAATGCATTTGATTCTTCTCCATTTTCAAAAGTATTTCTAGTACGATGCTCTGGCTGTTCTTGTTCCCAAAAACTATGCTCGCTTCGAGCCCAGTGCTGTGGGGAATTGGTTCTTCTATTATTCGAAGTAAACTGATGAGTTTGAAGGTTTTCGGCGCCATTTCCGGACCATCGACTATCTCCATACAGTCGAGAGTTTTCCTTCATTACAAAGGGAGTATTGAGCTTCGCATCTTCACTTGGAAGAGTATGTTTTTGTGAAGTCTGCACAGGGTTATCTGTGGCTAGTCTGTGAGGCAGCATTCCTGAAGCGATTCGTCGAAGCGTGAACCCAGCCACTGAATCTGCAGAGCTAGACATAATGGAGGGATTTCAGTAGTTTGGCTTGTGCGCCAATTTTTTTTTTAAGATGATGATATAAACTTTTATAAAGTAGTTACTTAATTGTTGATGTTGACGCGAATTGCATATCAGCCCTGCACATTCGATGAGTCCAAGTCGCGCATCATGTCTGTTTCGCATGCATCCACATCAGCCTCAAACAATCCAAATCTTCTTTCGTAATTTATATAACTCAACAGTCCAAAAAATTTCTTTAGATCTGCAAGATGACGAATTGATTTCACGCCAATCAAAAGCGGTTGTGCTTTCTTCGTCGTAGGTCGAAGAACAGGAATTGGATCGTTCTTAACTAATAATGACCCTGTTAGTTGGGCCAATTTGTCAATGCAAGACAGAGGCGGTTCGTCGGCTTCTGTTCCTGATCTAGTGGAAACAAATATCCATTCGTTTAAAGTGAATTCGTCGAATTCTAAAAGAAGAAGCTGATCAATCAACTTGCTAGCATTCAAAACGAGCCCCAATTGATCAGGACCCAAAGATCCGATTTCTTTCTGGCCCTTAACAATGACCTCAGAAAATGTTCTCAATAAATTCTGCATCAAGAAACTCCAGTATGGATTTAGAAATTGCTCATTAAACCTCAACGTAATTGCCCTAAACAAAATAAATGCCTCGCTTCTATAGAGCAGAGGACATGTGTTATTCAATGCACCCTTGAGCCTAGTGAACAACTCATCCAAAATGTTATCAAAATATCCCAACGGTTTGACCATGAGCAAATACGAGATTCTGCGTAAAACGTATACCCGATCTTCCACTTCTGAGCTTTCGTTCCATACAAAAATATTTGCCGTAGAAGAGTGAGTCGAAGGGAGGATTCTTGCGGCCAAACTAGACATTTTCTCTCTTTCACCAGTGATCCAGACTTCAATAATTCGTTCCCATGCTTGGATGGAAAATTTCTTGCTAGTGAAGAAGGAATTGTCCATAAACACATCATTGATCAACTGTCTCCAAGGCTTGATTGGATGATACATTCCTATTGCCTCAATTAAGCGAAGAACATCTTCATCAATCTCATCCAGTCTGCTTTTAACATTTGGAAGCAAGATTGTGCTAACTATAGTAGTCACCGCTATGTTTGTCTTATCGTCATCCTGGATAATCTCGCTTAAGTAATCGATCAAGGGAAGAATACCTCTTGCCAACGATGGTTCCATACTAGCGGAGTCATGTCCTTTCCCTTTCAGATTTGTGGCCGCATGAAGCATTGAGATAAATAACAGGGCAAATTCTTTATTGTTTCTCTTTGCATTTCTCTTAGTAGAAGCTTTAATGGCCAATACTTTCATAACTTGCAAATAGCAAACCAACAGTTTGCCAAAGGATGCAGGATATGATAACACTTCCTTGAAGAAACTGATACTATCGTCCCACACCTCACTTGTAGTATCGGCATCCATTGACTCATAATACGGGACCAAAAACTCGGACAATTGCGAGTAAGTAACTTGTGAATTCAAAGAGGATTTTTGTCCCTCTGTAACAGAATTTGGGGAGCATCTGCTCATGATAGAATTTAAGATCAGAGGAAGCGTCAAATGTGTCCGCCCACTATCTAACACATGAAGTATCTTCACTTTAGAGTTTGTATCGCAGGATGACTCAATGATGGTTTCAATAACATCTTGACGTTCAAGTTCACTTAAGCGTTCAAGCAACTTGCGTGATCTGAACTTAATCTTTGAAGCCAAATAATTCACTGATCTCGCTGAAGCAAATGGGCTATTTGAAGCTGACGGTTTGGAGTCAGCCCAGCACCAAATCTTAAACGACGCATGTGAGGCATCCTGAAAGGTTATTAGAACGGAGTGCAACTTATTCTGTTCTTCAAGACGTACTGCTGGTGATTCAATTTGAAAGACTCCCTGTATCATATTGCCGAGAAATCCATTTTCGTTTGTAGCTGTTTGTGATGAGGCACGAAGATTGAAAGTAATCAAGTATGAATGACAAATTGAAAGATAGTCCTCAAGACCGGAAAGAACAATGTTCATTGCAGTTTCAAGATCATTTTCGTCACCATTATTTTCAAAATTCTTGATTTGTTCAAAGTATGAGTTTGTCTTTTTAATAATTGCATCATTGATCGGTAAGATCACCCCAAAAATGGCGTCTTTCAATGTGTATAAAGATGTTGTAAGAAGAGAAAACCATTTTTGCAATAGTATGGACGACTTGCTATTGCTAATACCCTCGATTATAAATTCAACGAAAACAGAATTTTTCGAACCTTCTTGGGCTTGCAACAACTTCAAATCAATACTCATTGTGTTGGCAACTTTCATGAAATTTAATATAGTTTGCACAAATGTAGCTTCCACAACCTCAATTTCGCGAGGCTTATTGTTGATGCCTTTTGCAAAATAGGCACATCTCACCACCAAGAAGTAGAAATGCTTGTCGAAATTGATTTCTGAACCACTGAAAAGTGTATTGTAGAGGTCGAGACATAATGCAATGCACGTGGAATAGCTGGAAAGATCAACCTTACTCGAAAGTAAATCTGTCGAAACTCGCAACTCAAGAAACTTTTGAATGATGGAGACGACAAGAGATTTGTAGTTCGAAATATCCCACTCGTTCGATTTGATAAGCTCAAACTTTTCTGTGCTCTCTGAAACAACAAACTCATGACTTAGTACATCTTTCAAAAGTTTTTCGTTACTGGTAATAACGTTCAATAATGTTTTCAAGTTATAAGCAAAAAGGTTCAAATCATCACTTGAATTCACTTCTTGCTTCTGATGTTTCATAAATTCTGACGACAAAAGGGGATTTGTTATGAGCTTTAAGAGTCTATTTGCTGAACCCTCTATGGCTGCACTAGTTAAAAATCTCTGAACATCCGCAACTTTACCACCGTCATCACTTACCAAATCATCAAGAACAACATGCAAAGGATCTTGAAGGATGGTCTCTGCGTTGCTGAAATCGGTGGAATGTGTCCAAAGTTTGTGGAACGAATGTACCTTTTTATCTGGCGGAGAATTGAGAAGCATTTCAAGTATTCCAGCTTCGATGCTATGCAAATCAAAACACATTTCCAAGTCAAAAATGTGACGGACCGATTCAACTTGATTGTTTGCTGGGTCCAGTGAAGCAAGAGCGCACCATAAATTAGAAAGAACAATTTTCAAGATTTTAGACTTCTCAGCAGGTGTCGCTGTTTTTGAAATATAGTGTCCGAGTTTCACAACCCCAAAGGCAATTTCCATATTGCTTTGATTCTCACTCTTATTGCTTCCCCAATGAAATGCGGGACAAGAAAGTATTGTATCTAATATGGCACGATCAGAAAATGGTTGCACTTCTTCAGGATTGGGAATCATATAGAGAAAATCACTTAAGATCTTCGAAAGAACAATAGCATACTCAGTTTTGGAAAAGCTCTGGATATACCATTCCTTAAGACGATCCAACACAATTGCTGAGACAAGTGAGCCACTTACCGGTGGAACTGCATCATCATTCACGGCAAGTGAATCGTAATAAGAGTGAACCTCCATCTTAAGGCTGACTGTTTCAAACAGTACCAAATCTGTTTCTGCACTCAAGGGATGGAAAGAGCGGGGATCCGCCAATTCTACAAGAAGTTCCAATATTGCAATCAAATCTGACGAGATATCGTTGGAACAAAGTAGAGTGGCTAGAACCATAGGAAGATGAATAGCTCTTTCCTCCTCGGGAAAATTGAAGTTTCGAAGAAGAAATTCCAAAAGGCCATAATTGTCAGTAGTGTCCAGAATAAGATCGCAGGTAATATAACGCCAGATAAAATGAGCCTCGATCTCATCAAAAAATGACTTTGCAGCATGGAGTATCTCCGTATGTCCTGGTTCATTATTCAGAACAGATTTATAGCTTGCCTTGAGAAGAGGCACGAACATTGTCGGAGTCACTAGCAGATTGATTTCCCAGCGATCCATTATCAATGCCAAAGTAATTTTGAATGCATCCACTTTATCTTCGGGATTCTCTGATGAAATAAGTTTGAGAAGACCGTTTTCAAAAACTGGTAAAACATTGGTTCCAAAATAATCTAAACGTTTGGTGCTATCTGAATCATCGGTCAGTTCAGGTCCTAAGAGCCAAGACCACAATCTTCTATTCAAGCTCATATCTTTCTTCAAGGTCACTCGACAACAGCTCATAACTAACAATTCCTTTCCAGCACTAGAGACACTGGAATTGAGCACCTCCGACCCGACCGGGAGATTAGAAAGTAACAAGTCGAGAAATCCTCGGATAACGATAATATCAGATGCCTGATTAAACGAAGTATGTGTATCTATGGCGGCAGCAAATGCGCGGACAAGAAGATCAGACTCTGGGGTTAAACATGCCTTTGCCTCAGCAGAAAATGTAATTTCGCCTTGATCTTTGAAAGCGGCGAAGACTGGAAGTCTGGCATTACACCAATTAAGCGCACCAATGCGTTTTTCTGGGCTAGAAATGACACACAAAAGGAATGTTTGCCAGAAATGTGAATTGTTTCCCAATTTCTTTTTGAAGTCATCAAGCAAGCTCAATACATCAGAATAAACCTCAGAATTTTCATCATCAAGACCTGCAAGAAGACCAAGTACAAATGGTTTCGTTATAAGAGTCAAGGTACTTTGATCTAATCTGGCAAGTATCTGAGTACGAAGAAGCGCAATCAATTGAGGCTTCACTTGCATAGAGCCATAAGAAACGACCGGCAATAGCGCTGGTAACCAAGTATAAATATGTGAGCAGAGAACTTCCACCTTAAGAGCGGAGAATATCGAGTCATACAAACTCAATGTTTTTTGGTGTACTCCGTTAGGTAAATTGGGCGAAAGACAGTAGGCTAATTTTGCCAGCACTTCTTCTTCCAATGGAATCCAATTGACGGAATCCTTCGGCTGTTCTGAAAGCAGCAATGCCTTTTGTAAACGGGAAATAAAAGCAATATAATCTGCCCATTCTTCCAAAGCATCAAATGTTGCCAATGCTTTCTCAACGTGACTTAAGTACCGCTTATCCTTTGAAGACATTTCAGGTACAGGTGACCCTCGAAGACTCAAATTGGATATTCCTCTAAGAAAACCAGATCCCAGAGATTCCATTTCACAGTGATGCCCAGATCGCTATAGAGTTTGGCAAGAATAAAGAAGATATCAGATGTGGGTCAGGACGAGCACTTAGGTGTCTGCTTATAGCTCAAGTCACGTGCGAAGTAGTTTATAATGGGGCAAGACTACATCGATATGCCTTACACAGAAGACGAAAGAACAACTATTAAGATTTAATCTATAATCAGAGAAATGAATTGCAACACGTCTATTAATTCCTTTTCGTTTGTACTGTGTGCCACACCAGGGTAAGTATTGAAGGTCCAGTTGGTGAAGCCTAACAGTTGATAGAACAGGCTAGCATGTTTTCCAAATTCAATATTAATAATAGGGTCACAATCACCATGGCCTTGGAAAGCTGGTGTTGAGAAATTTGGGCTACTTTTGTTGAATTTCTCGCCAATAACCTTTGGAATAGGCATAAAACCAGAAAGACCAATTAAGCCGCCAATTTTGAAATCTAACATGGAAAAGGTGGCCATAGCAATAGAAGCGCCTTGTGAAAACCCGCCAATAATGATTTTCTCTGGTGGAACATTATGTTTCTCCACTTGTTCCTTAATCAAATCTTTAATGATATCACATGATCTCAAGAACCCTTCGGCATCCTGTTTAGCGTTGGGGTTGCCGAACTCATAAATATCAAACCAGGCAGGCATTCTCATTCCACCATTGACACTGATTGGAATTGAGGGAGCATTAGGGAAGACATAGTTGATGCTGTCAGTGGACTTCACAATTCCACCTTGCTTCATGATTTGAGGGAACCACGACCAGCCTTGGCCGGAATCTCCAAGGCCGTGGACGAAAATTATGGCTGCTTTTGCGCTTTTGGTAGCTGGAACGCGAACGCTTGTGATTGACATTGTGGTTGTTCGAGAAATCAAAGACTTTACTTCAACACCTGGTTAATGGATGTGCACATTGAGGAGACTTCGCGCACTGTTTCCAAATTTGGGGCAAGAGCAACTAAAGCTAAAGGGCGCGACTAACACAGGTGCCTGAAATGCTCGCACAACTACGGCCACAACTTAGGGCGAAAGGACATGCATTCGCGCGACGGTCCAGTGGCATAAAAACAGAGAACCAAACACTGATTCTACAACGTATTTGGCTTATTTAGTCAATAATTTATCCATTATGTTACATTAAGCCTCCTCTTTATAAACGGCAGGTTTTTTTGCTGATTCAGTCAGTTGTTCGGCGGGTCTCTTCTTCCCGTTTGCAGCGTCGATCGAATCATTCGCTGCGTCATTGCCATTTGGTTTCTTGTCAGCGATCCTCTCAGTATTACTTCCATTTATCCCGTCATTACTAGCCGCGACCTTCAATACTCTAGTGTTTTGCTTTTCTCCGTCGACAGTACGGAAGTATGGTTGGCATCTCCAGTAAGGAATGGTCTTATACCTTCCTCCCCACAGTTGAAGCTCGCCCTCAGTAATCACGTCAAGCTCGGCAATATTAGGTCTAGAATATATTTCCGCAACAATTTCCTCCACTTGTTTCACAATAGCCTCCCAGTGTGAGAAGTCTGCATTGACACTTGCTTTTCCAATGACGGGCCGTAACTCTTTGTGCACATTTAGGAAGGCATGCAAGATCTTGAAAAAATGTGCCTTCATGGCCACACGCGAGGCTTCTCCAGGACAGCTCTTGACAATTTCAAAGTATTCCCGAAGCATTTTATCCACGCGGGCAAATTGCTTGTCCTTATCGTCGGTTTTCGTCCAAAACACACCAGGGTTATATAAATTGCCCTCGGCCGACATCACTGCATCACATTGGACTTCTTCTGCACATCTATCCAAATCCTGGGGGTATAAAATATTTCCATTGGCGAAAAACACTTGATCCGAGGGCAAATTGTCACGCAAGTACCGTAAGATCTTCCAGTTGGCCAACCCTGTAGCCTGACCCTTCATGTCTCGAGTACGGCCATGAACAGTGATAAATTGGGCACCAGCGTCAAGTACCATTTTAGCATATGCAAGAGATTTTTCCCAGTCATCGTACACTCTGATTTTGGCCGTGACCGGGCATTTTAAGTTATCGTGAAGCTTGCGAATCAACTTGTAAACCAAGTCCCAGTCATCCATCAAAAATGCTCCGTAATTACCTTTCCGAGCGATTCCTTGTGGACATCCGAGGTTCAAGTCAACCGCATCACATTTATCTTCCACAAACTTAGCCGCCTGGAGTAGATATTCTGGGTCATTGGCACAAAACTGTACCACAAGAGGACGATCCTTTTCCTTGTCTCCATCCCACTCAGACCACATTTTGTTTCTGTACTTTTCTTCTGTGGCAAACAAACGGGCATGGAACATCGGCGTGTAGCAAAGCTCCGCTCCGTATCTTCTGGAGAGAATCCGCCACGCTAGTT